>JAQBSW010006485.1:0-48193 GCA_029291075.1 Eudiplozoon nipponicum | reverse complement strand
CACCAGCTCCACAAAAGGCGTCACCATCAAAATTATCAATAACAGAAAAAGCACAGAAATAGCATTGCACTACGAAAACTCTACGCTCTGCCTAGCGCGAAAAAAAGATAAAAATCATGGACAATATGATTAAAAATATAGCATACGGACAAAAAGCAATCGCAAATGCATTAGCCGAATAAGCAAAAACCTGGTCAAACCTGGACCCATCAATGTAGGTATAACCAGATTTCAAGCAAGTCGTAATACAATAAGAATTTATCATACACGCACACAGATACACGTACAGTCACTAACTAATCAACCAGCAATGATCCATTACCAAGAAGTGGAAAAAAAACCTAAAATCACACAAATTCACATCGACTTAATCAAATGAAAACTCAGAATATATCAAAATGAAAGATTGGAATGTGCAGCGGAGTTTTCTAAATCCAATATTCACAATTAACAAACATTGGTTTATTTTAAAAATTTCCTCCTCCTAAAAATAACATACTATTTAATAGTCAAAGGCAAAGGACAGTAAAAAGAATATTTATATGATCACTATTTCCTTTAAATATTGCACATAAATTCTTATAGAAAAAATATTATTTTTTAGACTATGCATGCTAGCTTCAAAATTACTTAAAACAAGTTACATTCTTTTAGTTGAAGAATTTAATGTGATTTCATTTGATTAAGTAAATCATAACTAGCTGGATTTACAGTTTTACTTGTATTTATCCGGAGCTGAAACACGATTGTTAAAGGTTAATTGGGTGTCGTTTTGTGACGGCGTATGGGAATGCGTTTGTATGAATGTGTTTATAATTCTTATGGTACTAAAAAGTAGCATATGAGATCTGGTTACTTATGTATTGTTGGATTTGATTTAGACTAGATTTTCGTTGTCTGTGTATGTTTTCTCCACGCATGTCATCCTTCGTGTCGTACTGTTCATGTCTTTCAGTGCAGTAAGCGGATAACAGTGTTAATCGCACGTTTTGTTGTGCAGTTCCTATTATTCCTATTGATAAAATAAAATCCGTCTTCACAGCTACTTTTGCTTCAGTGTCTTGCAGATCAGATCTAATTTTCTTCGATTCTGGTTCGGAACTTAGTCCGCTTTGACTGTATCTACGGTGCACTGTCATCTTGAAGAAAGGAATAAATTCATTATATTTTTCATTGGATTATTCAACAAGTAAAATAACACACATCTATTGCGACATAGTTAACATGAATTTCATTTTTTCCCCCAAAAACCCTATTGAACTCAATGATCTCATATTAGAATGTAAAAGAATGTGCAATTTATATTTAAAAGTAAATATTTCTGACAGTTTAATGATGCACTTTACTGCATGTATCCTCGAGATCATATGCTTTCATCACTTTGAACAAACGAGCCACACAAATACATAACTGCCCATTGCATACACTATTGGATGTGTACAGATGATATACCGTTGTAAAATCAAATAATAGTAGACCCAGATGTAATAATGAAATAGAAAAATGAAGCCAATCAATACATCATAGTTAAAACCAAACATACTTACTAACAAAGAAAACCGAATCAGGAAGATCTACTCTGAGCACAAGATCGAGGAAGAGCTAGGCCACCTGAGGAACATTTCGCTAAAGACCAACTACCCATGCGGATTAGAAATATCGAAGTCACAACACCTTCGATATGTAATACGAAACATACAAAGAAATTATTTTTCTAATCTTAAAATTAAGAAACAACGTTAACAATAGCTCGACGGAAAAGTCGCAGCACTAAGGCAAATTTCTCCGGCGCAGAAGTTCACATCATTTTCACGACACAGCGAAACACGAGGTTAGATGCCAAAAATCAATTGTAAATTCACCCGAAATACTTGTCAAAAATTATTAATGTGTGGGCTGTAGAATATATATCGATGTACTAAAAAGCAATTGATCAACAGACTCCATCACCAGCAAGTGCAAAAATCGATTTACAAAGAACTGTCATCGTCAGGAAAATCAGTCATTTCCACTAATGTATTTCAAACGGGGCGCACAGACAATTAAAAGAATTTCTCAGTTGCACATAAAGCATACTTTGAAAAATTAGTATGCATGTACGAATTGAATTATATTTATCAGCATGCATCCGGCCAAAATTTTAAACAGTTACAACAACAATTTATTTCTCTGGACTGGCAATGAATTTCAATATTCAACATGATAAAAAGAGTTCAGATTAATATCACTATATTTATATGCACTCCATGTTTTTTCACAATAAAGTCGCATCATTTAATTGATTATCTACTAATGGTATACCTGTTTGGTTAAATGGCGAATAATAAACTTAGAATATTTATTTTTGTATTTGATTAACGAAAAAAGCTTAAACAACTCTCGGGTAATTAAGGCTTAGCATACGCAGTTTGCTTTGAAAGCCAGCTAGTTAAGCCTAGATATTTTTTTTATATAATGAAAATAAGACATTTTTACAAAATAATGTATGCAAGACTACTAGAGATGAGAGCCGCATATCTAATTTTGCTTTCAAAATATATATGCAATGCGGTCTGATCCTCGATAGTCAGTTTGCCGTCGTACTCTGATGATGATCAATGAAGGTTGAAACGCGTCAGTATGTGCGACTGGCGGTAGTTTTGCTATGTTGTTCGACGACTGGTTAAATTCAATGGGATTGGTGCTTATTTCAAGCCCGCAAACTTGAGTTAGAGAATTGTTATGACCACCCACGCAATTATTGATAGTTTAATTTCAAAATTTACCTTTTTCATTGTAGGATTCATCAGCATCATCTAAAATATAAGGAAGAAAAATATGAATAATAACAGTTTAAAAGTAAAATATTTTTGCGAAACTGGATTAATCGAAATTACCTCATCTGTGTTTTGACCAACACTCGACGTTATCTAGTAGTTATTTTTGACAAAATATCTGCAGTCAATAGACATTAATGTGCCCTTCGTACGCGTCAGACTACTTATTAATTCTAAAAATTTGAAATTCTGTATTATTAGAATGATCTCAATAGTTATGGTGGGGTTGCACTACACAAAATTAAGCGTTTAAATCACTAAGACCTTTAACTTCAAACGAGTAGTTAGAGGTGAAATTTGGGAATACTATATTCTCAATTATAGATTAGCCACTAATTGAATTATAAGCCCACTAATAATTCAATCTAAATCCGATGTTCTTAATCTTTTATTAGAGCCAGCTTCAGTTTACATACCATGCAATCATCCTTTCCTGCCATTAGCTATTGCGATAACGTCTGGTTTTAGTGAAAACACAGATCAGATATTAATAAAAGATTCTTTTAAAATCGAGTACACAATAAATGCCTAAGCAAGAACCTGTAAACGTGATATATGTGATTATTGAAATTTAATTATCAAGGAATACATTTTTAATAGTACACTTTTCCGTTTGCAAAAATAAATCTACGTTTTATCAAAAAATAATCGTTTCTTTTTAATGTTCTTCTCAAATATCTATAAATGAAAATATCTCTTATATATATTGAAAGGCAACACAAAATAGAATTTACAAATTTGCAGAGTGCAAAATAAGGGTGAAACCAATGAATTTCGTGTATCGTCTCCAGTTTAATACAGGAACATGCGTTTTATGCTGTTTGTTTACCTAGAGTGCTTCATATGTGTCTTTCTAAATTTCTTCTCTAGTATCAACAAATTATTATTATTATTATTATTATATATGTGTGTGTGTGCGTGCGTATTAAAATACAAAAAAATAGAAAACTTAAACGTGTGCGGGATGTGAAATTAGACAACGACCAATCATTTGTGATCATAACCTTGAGTTCAGGCTCAATGCCCGAATGCGCTTTTTCCTCCGGTCCCAAATCATACACATGGCAAGATTATTTTTTATGCACGAAATATGTACAGTTTCGTTCTAATGGAAGTAATTACAAACAGGTTGATGGAGTGGCAATATTGCGACACCTATCTACATTGATAGCTAAGATTTTACTAGGCCAACTAGTTAACTTATCATAGAAGTTTTAGATAAGCAAATGTGACAATGTATACGGCTTGTTGAAGATATATTACTTCTCCTTAAAAACAGGCACATTTCTGAACATAGCTTCGAAGTTTCAATAAAACGCACTTTAAAAATATCTGTCTCTCGTCGAAGCCTAAGAAAAAATTATTGTCTGCCTTTCATGGATGAACTAATATAGTAATAAATAAATCAATTTACCAAGGACAAATCTGATCATAACAGCATTCCCATTACAGCAGTTTCGAGTCTTTTTAATATTAACAACATTAAACGGTTGTTTCGCAATAATTGACAGATTGGACTTTTCGGATTCCAAGGTGACGAATATGCTAAAGCAACAAACTATCTAATGTTTAATAGCTACTCTGGACAATTGATTCAGTTAGTTATTAAAAGTACTATCAACAAACAGACGTATTTAAGACAAAAAAGAAACGAATTTACCAGGACATCCTATTTAAGAGGAATCATCTCTCTTGCACAACACGGAAGAAAGCTATAGTGGTAATAAAACGCTCTTTTAATGCAAATAGGTTGTCAGTGCCATTTAAGGTATCACACTTGCATTTACCAGCAATTATATCGAAAGAGATATTCACGTCAACCTCCAATGTTATTAACTAATATACATGCGCACGTTTTCGATCAACTTACGAAGGTCGCCGACCAGAAGAACAGTTAACCAAAGAAATAACATTTCAACTTAGACATCTGTTTCAAATTAACTGGTGAATACACGTGTGCAAACGCACAACATGTCATTTAAACCTCGTACGTTTGATCTCCGTACATGGAATATGACATAATTACTAAATTCAATAACAGAAAGGAGTTGGCCATATATAAAGCTCTTTGGAAAAACAATCTGCGGCCCAAGTCATCCAAAAATAAGAAACATGATCGGGTAATTCGCTTGAATTTGAGGTGATACACACAACTGATTGGTTATTCTCGTATTTCACACTTTCTCCAAGTTTATATTTTCAAATGTATTTTTCATTTAAATATAAGAATTAAACAATTCATGTATCTGATAAAATTTCATTTTATTTTTGCACATGTAAATGGTACTACGAATTTTATTAAAGTTCACATTCAAATTTGAAATAAAAATAAATCATAATTCAAACGTAAAGAGTACACACATATTTCTATGTCCATAGTACCCCTTTCACAGACTCTCCATGATTACAATTTCTTATCTTGCTTTGCCTTTCAATTTATAAAAAAGGGAAGTTCGAGAATAACTACTTTAGAAGAATATGTATGTACCGTCCTGTTATCCCCTTTTCTTCACCCAAACATATAGTGGTAAAATGGCGTAATACCGGCTCCTACTGATGAGTCGCCAGTAAGCACGAAAGGAATGTGCATGAGATTATACTTTCCGTTCATGCTGTCTTTGGTTTATCCTTCTGGTCACAACTGAACTAATTTGTTACTAGGTTCGCAACACCTAATACATACTTGCATATATATTAGGTCTCCGCAACAAACAGTATTTAATTGTTATATATTGAATTAAATGATGTCATGCTTACCGCGAAATGTGATAACTGATATCGATCAAGGTCAGTGTGTATGGATTTACTGGAATAACAGGTGTTCAGAAATAGTTGTAATTCTCAATTTCGGTGAACTATAGCATACATTGATATCCATCATGTTGGTACCATGTACCGACTCGGAAGCCATAGTGTTAGTACCATGTACCTTTTCGGTACTATAATGTTGGTATCGGTTACTGACACAATAGCCATAGTGTTAGTATCCTTTACAGACTCGGTAATATATATATATATATATATATATATATATATATATATTATATAGAGTGAGTTAGCGTTGAAGTCGCATTGTCGAGACTTTATATGATGTTAGCCTCACTACTGCAGGTTTACACATTCGTCTAGGAGATTGTACCGTCCTATTATCCCACATTCCTCACCCAAATATATAGTGGTTAAAGGGCGTAATACCGGCTCCTACTGATGAGTCGCCAGTAAGCACGAAACGAATGTGCATGAGATTATACTTTCCGTTCATGCTGCCTTTCGTTTATCCTTCTGGTCACAACTGAACTAATTTGTTTCTAGGTTCGCAACATCTAATACATACTTGCATATATATTAGCTCTCCGCAACAAACAGTAATTAACTGTTATGTATTGAATTGAATGATGTCATTCTTACCGCGAAATGTGATAACTGATATCGATCAAGGCCAGAGTGTATGGATTTACTGGAGTAACATGTGTTGAGAAATTATTGTAGTTCTCAATTTCAGTGAACTATGGCATAAATTGATATCGATCAGGTTGGTACCATGTACCGAATCGGAAATAGTGTTAGTAACATGTACCTTTTCGGTACAATAATGTTGGTATCGGTAACTAACACAATAGCCATAGTGTTAGTATCCTTTACAGACTCAGTATATATATTATATAGTGTGAGTTAGCGTTGGAGTCCATTGTCGTAGACTATATGATGTTAGCTTCACTATTGCAGGCTTACACATTCGTCTAGGAGAATGTACGGTCCTATTATTCCACATTCTTCGACCAAATATATAGTGGTACCATGAAGCGTTATTATCTTTTACAGACTCGGTATATATATATATATATATATATATATATATATATAGTATATACTACAGGAGTGAGTTATCGTTGAAGTCGCATTGTCGAGACTTTATATAATGTTAGCTTTACTACTGCAGGTTTACACATTCGTCTAGGAGATTGTACTGTCCTATTATCCCCCATTCCTCACCCAAATATATAGTGGTTAAAGGGCGTAATACCGGCTCCTACTGATGAGTCGCCAGTAAGCACGAAACGAATGTGCATGAGATTATACTTTCCGTTCATGCTGCCTTTGGTTTATCCTTCTGGTCTAAACTGAACTAATTTGTTACTAGGTTCGCAACACCTAATAGATACATTCAATCGGATTGGCAACAAACTGAAGAGAAAAAACAGATGTTAATACGCTGACCGAATTTTCTAAACAATATAAGCGTTCAACACTGCAATCCTCACTTGCGCTGTTACCAAGTGAAGAACACAAATGTGCGCAAAAAAGGTGAAACGAAAGACTACACCCAGAAAAATAGCACTCGTACACGTAACAGCGAACAATTTGAACATATGATTATTTCTCAAGCCATCAATACAATAATGACCAGATCTCAGACGTCACTTTGCGATACAGTGAGAAGGACCTTTATATGCAAACAGGCACAAACACAGACACAAACGCATACACACTTACCAATCAGCCAAAAGAAGAAATAGAAAACCGAAGTATTTTTTGAAATTTGATTGCGGAGTGCCAGCGTCATATTTTCCCATGCCGCGTTTTGCGTACGCGGGTAGTAACTTTGCACGGACAGTTTCACAAAGATCACATTGATCACAATTTCCAATTTCGTTTTTTCTTCGATCGGGCTGAGTTTGTATTCGTCCCAATGGAAATGCGGTTCTGTCACATCTTTGTTTACTGGCAACGTTTCGGAAAGTAAATCCACTTTCCATCTTCAGGTCAATTTGTCAGCTTATATACACAGCACAATACTCACAATAGCAGATTTAAGCAAATGTCCACCCCCATTTTTAAATGAAAACCCAGAATATATATATGTATATATATATATATATATATATATATATATATATATATATATATACATATAAATGAAAGATTGAAGAGCGAAGTTTAGTATTCTCGAAATAAATGGCCATTATCCACTTTGTTATTAATGTGTTTTCCTTCCTAATTAGAAATATACTGTGTAATATTCGAAAGCAATGGACATAATAAAGATATATATATTTGCAATTCATCCCTAGGAAACGCATCTACGCCCAATACTCACTTATTATTTGTCAGTAAATGTGGGATGGGTGATCGGTACAGTATTCAAGCATAAATGGAGTCAACTTCATAGAAATTATTCGGATTTGCGACTCAACTATATATGACAGGTAACATACCTTTAAAGAGCTCCAATATCATGGCTCTGGTTACCTAAATTGAGCATAAAATCAAACTCTGAAAACATGATGCTCCAAGAAAGCCCTAAACTCAGGTCTCAGTCAAATTTGTTCATCACATTTCGTATTAACCATGACATCATTGGATTAAAAATACAATATGCATACATACCATGGTGCGAAATAAAATATTTGGGAAAAGGCATTAGTCACTGTATAACGCTGCTTGACCAAATAGATACTGAGTATAAAGCGAAGTGCCAAATCCTACTGATGTCGCCAGTTAGCATGAAACGCACGTATACATGGGATTATACATTTTCTTCATGCAGACTTTGACCTATCCTTCTAGTCTTATTTGACTTAATTTATTAGTAGTAGTGCACACATATTATCTATTCGAAAAAATATAATATATAGCAATTATGTTTCATTGAGTGATGCTTTGACAACCACGAAATGTGACGACTGATGTCGATCAAGGCCAGAGAACAAAGCTTTGTTGGTATAGCAGGTACTCAAAATTATTAGTTATTACAATCTAAAAATATATGCCCATCCCCAAAATCACGGTGTTGTACTCTCCACGTTTATGATAGATATTACGCATAGTAAGATAAATACTTATATGCATAGTAGACTTTAGCATACAACTAACCCACATTCCTAGATCAAATATATATTGGGTATTTGCCGTAATGGTGGCTCCTATTGATGAATCTCCAGTTAAACTTACATTTAAACGAAGAAATTGTTAAATTAAAGTATAATATCTTTTGAAATGCGAGTTTTAATAAAATTCATTGTACTCTTCCTGTGTGCAAAAACAAAAAGAAATTTCATTAGACGTAAGAAATATTTCTTTCGCATACTGGGCTTTCATATGATTATCGGAGAGCTCATAAACAGATTGACGATGTGGCAATAGAGGTCCTTTACCTCCGGTGTTGAATGAAATTTCCCTAGACAATCTTGAGAACGCATCATTAAAGAGTGATATTAGTAAATTTGCACAGTACATGGGATATTTTGAATATGTATCCATTGTTCTTAAAAATAGGTTGCAAACAAGATCATTGAAAAAAGTTTCCATAAAGCGCATAAATATATCAGCTTCACGTTAGAACTTGAGAAAGATAAACGTCTTATTTCTAAGATTTACAACTAAAGAAATATGCTAATGGTAAATTAAATATACCAATTTACCATAAAATGCCTGTTCTACGCAGTATTTGTAGTTTGGCAGTTTCATGGCTTTTCAATATAAATTATTAACAGTTCGCGGCTGTTTTACAAGTATCGACAGGTTGGTCAGTTTAAAACTTAAAAGGTAGCGAATATATTAAAAAGAAAAGCTTACTAATGTCTAATGGCTATCCTTGACAATTGATTGGATTAAATATTGAAAGGGGAAATCAAAAGAATCAGACTTTTCGGACCAGACAAGAAAGCAATTTAGTTGGACCTCCCATTTAAGAGAGCTGTTACCTGTACGATACAGGAGAAAGTTGAAGCAGCATTAATCCACATATTTAATACAGTTAAATTATGAGTGTTATGTAAGGTAACACACCTGCCTTTGCCCGTAATTAAAGTAAATCAGCTGTTAATGTCGACGTCAAATATTATTTACCAATATATACATGTGAAATTCATCGATCAACTTACGTAAACCGATCGACCAGACGTTTAATTACTCGAATAATAAAACATTGCAACTTAAACGCCAGTTTTGAATAAAATGATGAATACACGTGGGCAATCGCACAACATATCATCGGAACCTCGCACGGATGTTCTCCAGATGTAGCGGTTAAAATTATTAATAAATGGAATAGCATAAGTGTTAGCCACATATAATGAGAGTTTAAATAAAAACCATAAGCCGGATTGATGCAGGCAGAAAATGCATGTTTGGGGCATTGAGCTGCAACTGCATGTGATGCACGCAATTGACTGTTTGTTCCCAAATTTACTATCTCTAGGTTTAAATTTTCTGTTTTATTCTGCCTTTACAGACACACACACACACACACACACATATATATATATATATATATATATATATGAGTGTGTGTGTTCATTTGTAGATATTTAAAGAAAATGAGAAAGAAACGGTACTTATCTATGATAAAATTTATTTTTATTTTTGCGCCTGGATGGAGTAGTGTAAAAAAGCCACTTGCTATCCTCCATAACCTAAGTCGACAGTAATATCTGATACGTTATAAAATCAAATTTTTGGAAGTAAGATTAGACGCATACGTTCTACACCAATAAGCAGAAAGCAGACATGCTCAGATTTAGGCGCGCGCACACACACACTTATGCATCCCTTCGATTCTCACGTTTATATTTAAATCATGTTCGAGCACCTATTGTTTAATTTTCTGAGAATTGAGGATTTTCACACAACTTCTTCGGCTGTGCGCAATCTCTGCGATTTTTCTATAACGAAAACCTAGAAATCCGCGCGATTTCTTTGTGGCTTTTTTAAACGTGTTCGGCTATAGAAGAAACTTTCTCCTATGCCAGTTGTTTTTGTTTGAAAATGCTCTTGAATTAGCTTCTTCAGTAATCGGCTAATCCGGCAAACGAAACAGGTATCGCGAAGCGTTTGTTGAAGCAAACACGAAGTAAAAACAAGAATGACAACAAGGCTATGAAGCTGTGTCAAATTTAATATCGTAACACCTCAAACGACTCAAAGCAAATAATGACACCCCTAATACCTGCAGCACAATCTATGTTTGATAATAAAAGAAAACGTCTATTAAACATCAATATAATGAATAAACTCCTTGCAATCGAACAGTCGAATATTGTTTAGTTATTCAGATGGAATATCTGATCAGTGAGCTACGTATGCCGGTTTAATCAATGACTAAATAAGCGAATTCACGTGCCTAGCATTATTTATAACAAACAGTGTGATAAGCCTTAAAAGCAAAACATTTCTTACCATGTTCCGCTGCAAGATCAGCATCATCAAGCTCATCCACAAGATTTTCTAAAAACGAAAGTAATAGGGTAAGAAGTCGTCTTTTCAATCATCCAAATAAACTAAATAATTAAATAAATAATGAATTTAGGTATAGTGGGATGATTTGAAAATCCATGTTGCCTGTAAAAATTAATGCTTAAAATTGACAATTTATATGAGAAATAACAACATTAGGCAATGGAAAAATATTTATTAATAAAAATATTTTCTAATAATCTCTCCAGTTAATGTTCTTGATTTGATACTGCTTTTGCGTTTATACAATCGTAGATATGGCGTGACCACTGATATTGCAATTTGCAATTTCGCCGTAGAGATATCGTTTTTTCTCGTAAAAATATTAAGTATCAATATGTACTTTCTTTTTCAATGTCTGTGCAAACAATAGTGTGACCTTAAATGTTAGTGAATAATGCGTAGGGCTGCCCTTCTCGTTTGTAATCTATCCGCCTTTTCCTTGTGCGGGTAAATTGATAGCACTCGTAGGTCGTTAAAATCTTGAATCCTTTACATTTTCAGGTGCACCGATTTTGGTCTTGATCGATGGGTCCTCACTTGTCCCTTCATTTTGTGGTCCTACATCAGCTGCTTTGTTATCAATGACGTTAGAACCAGATTTCCCAATTTGTTCCGAAGTTGTGAGTCTTCATTTCCAGTATTATCTTCAGGATTGATAACATAATCGCAGGAAAATACAAATTGTGGCAAAATTGTATAGTGTACCCAATTTTGAGAGATTCAAGTTACTTTTGAGGCCTCGTTGGTGATATTTATACTATAATCTAGTTTGACTTATTTTTGTACTATCTTTTCCACGAAAAATAAGATTTTAGCTTTTGAAGTGCAGTAGCGTCAATATTTTTCCATTCTGTACGACTGAACAGTTACTAATACCGGCAATGTAATTTATACGTAGTTTATGTTTCCAAATGTCTATTCTCTGAGCAAGAGATGAATTTCCTTTTCAGCCATTTTGAAGAATATGCTATTTTATTTATGTTTAAACACTTTTTTGGATCTGTGCTGTGCGGCTACATTGAAATTTATGTACAACTAAAGGCGTAAGTGTCACAGAGAGGTTGCCTTTTTAATTATTATGCTTCAGTTCAGTACTAAGCTTTAGTCGCTCGAATTAATTTTCTCTTTTAATTATTATTTATTTGATTTAATGATGATATAATAACCGTGACATAGGCTAGTACTGGCTCTGACTGATGATTCACCATTAAGAATGTGATGAATGCGTAAAGATATTTTATCTTTCTTTTAGGCTGACTTTGGTTTATCCTTCTGGACTCTGTCCGAGGCAAATTCTGGCCAGTACATGATGAGCTCCAAATAAGGACGAAACTGGTCTACTAGACGAATTGCCTTTTCTACACTATACAATTCTTAGTTTATATCGATAAATCTATGTGCCAAATGGGTCATTTGTTTGTAGTAAGATGGCAACCTTGGATTATATTAATTGTTACCACCGGCCGCGCACCCACTGTTCGGTTAACACTTTTCTTTACCTGGACATAAAATTAATTCGAAAAAATGACGGACGTCTTGCTTGAGCCATTCGCGAAAAGAAAAATAGAAAGAAATGCGCCATTAATTGCAGTAAATGATGCCGTTACAAATCCACAGGCCCTTGCTACCACATTAATTGAACTGAAGCAAATCTCAGGAGTTAAAACATCCAAATAACTGAAATGAAAATAACTTATTCTAGAAAATATCTAAATTTATTTTCATAAACAAAGCCATCGTTATCGGATGCTACATAAAATGTAGTCCTACACAAGCAGCACATTACAAAATTTAAAGAATAATAGCAGTAACGAGAGAGAAAACATACAGGCACAAGGAAAATCTCACATGTGCATAAGATTGTGATCGACTTATGAAATATAAAAGTAGTAGACTAATAAGCGTAGCCAACAAATCAATGTAAGCCAATTTACCAGATGTAAGATGCACGAAACCCCATAAAATGCTCTAATGAACTACAGCAACCAATCCTTTAAATATTGTTTTCATGCTTGAAATAAACACACATTCCGAGAAGCACTTACTGGCAGATCCAAAAAAACGTCCACAGATGTCAGCGTTAGTTATTCGTTGTTGGTGACCAACATGTGCTATACTTCTCAAACAACGATGATCGAATGCCTGTAAGCGTCTCAAATCATCTACTCTAAGAGGCCAAATTTCACTTGCGTATAGTAAGACTGCGCGTACAGATGCATTGTTAACACGACCTTTAAGGAAAAGTAAAATATTCGCGTTTCTCCATAAATGAGGAAGGTTCAAGAAAGCTACTCTAGCTTTCGCGATCCGTATTCTCACCTCTTCGGACATATTGCCTAAATTATTAATAGAGCTCTCAAGATATGTAAACCTGTCGACTATTTCTAGATCTTGATTCTGCAATTTCAACGTTGGAGTGAGTGGTGGGTTACCTTATATTTAGAGGGTGCGAATTTAATACCGAAAGAGGGAACAACGTCTGTTAATCTATTCAAGGTGGCCTGGGCAGCATCCTGGTTGTCGAATAATAGTCCGATATCGTCCGCATAGTCAATATCGACTAGTTTATCGCCCGGAAGAACTTCAACTCCAGCATCCTGAATGTGTGGGAGAGTTTTGTTCATAATAGCATCGATTACAAAGTTAAACAAAAATAGGAAAAGTGGACAACCTTGACGAACACCACTGCTGGATGTAAAGTTATGCGTTAATTCGTTGTAGGAATTATCGCATTGCCAAAGCAGACAGAATTTTTTCCAGTTCTAAACTTGACTGCAATATTTTGTTTGTTGTATAGTACTTTTATTATAACAAAGGGTATGTTTCTCTGTTCTATACATTTTTTCAATAGGTGTGCTGATGCGAATGCATGTTAACAATGTTATATATTTATGCTTAATTTTAATCATTTTTACGTTTGTGCAGCTTCGGGTTTTGATAATGGTAATGAATTCTAAAAAGCTGTTTCTATTTTAAATTGTTGCCGGTCTGGTTTAATAGTTAGCGTTGTGCTTACGTTTCGACTTCGAGTACATCACCACCTAAATGGCAACATAAGTAACTATCTTCTTTGGCACCTCATTCTATTAAAAACATAAAATTTACTTTCAATTAAATAATTTTGGTTATCCATTAACAAATAACAACAAATACTCGCACATCTACATAAAACTATGCAGATATATACCATTATATGCTTCTGCGCATAAATCTGTGCATCTTATATTACACTGGTCTACACGGAATTGTGAATTTAGTCTGTAAAAACTCAATTGAGGCATCAATTTTAGACAAGTCATTTTGGTTTTGTAATTCATGTTAAGATAACATTCATATTTACCTCCAATCACTCTAAATCCACTTTGATTTACCATTTTTATGCCTGTCAAACAATACCGTTTCTTTTGCAAGCTTCCGAAGTTTTAGTAAATAGTGTTGTTGCTTTCTCCAACTAGTGAGCCATTTATTGAACGTCATAACACATATCAATTTACAAAAATGTTATTCGATGAATAAATTAATTGCGACTAGTTAGATAAGTAACGTTGTCGTTGTTCGTTAACGAAGTGCAAACAATACTAGAGTAAGTTAAGTATATTCGCAAATGCAATTTAAAAAATCCAACACAGAAATAACAAAGGAAATTGAAACGTTAGAGATTAAAAACGCGAAGAGGTGTAAAAGCAATTAAAATAATCGCGGAAGTGCATCATACGTAAATTGATGCTTAATATTTAATTTCAGTAGAATTATAAGGCGTTACTCAAAGTGAAATACAGATTAAATGAAGCCCTATTAACCAAAGAAAGAAAATTAGAGAAATAAACAGAATTGAAATTATGATGCTGAATATCTTCACTGTTCTATCACACTTTTAATATTTTACTCCGAATTCTCAATCTCACAGATTATTCTAGTCTTCTTTACGTGTTTATGGCTGTGCCTCATTGAAAATTGTGCCTAGCGCTTATTCAATTACTGTTACATTCATAATATTATTCTGCCACTTCTTTCAACTGTCAATCTCATTTACCCAGTTAATTAACTGTGTTTGCATATTGAGATATTTTTATAACCTTCCTATTCTGTGTCTTGACCAAACACTTATGACTGCCTAAATAGGTCAGATTTCTTGGTGTGAGCACATTTGCAATATTTTTTATGCTCCCTTTTTTAATTTTAATTAGATGCATCGTTTCCCCTACATTCTTAAAATTACAGTCTTTGCCAAGAATTTCACATACTCCTGAATTGTTCAAGGGATTTATTTCTTTCCTTTTTCGTTTGGTATATTACTGCATTTCAATACAGTTCTAATTTTTTATTTCGTTCCTATCATTTATATTTTCATACTCAATGTCGGATCTGGTACTGCCAAGGTCCTACGGTAATCTTGAGGTTTCTCCTGCTTCGTATTTCATTACTGATCTCATCATAGTCTTAACAATTAATTTCACATGGATATCTACTTTTATTGAATATATCCTTATATTTTCTTAGTTAATCTTTTCTGTACTTCAAATCAGCTATTCTAAGACTACGATGCAAACTGGTATTTGTCTCATAGAAATCCTTTTATTTTTTCTCCTAGTCCGTCTCAATTTCGCATTTTGGAGTACTATCTCCCCCCTCGTTTACTTTGCCAATGTAAACTTTAGATAACCTATTTGATTTGCTAAAGTAGGTTTGAGAGATGTTCTTCCTTGGATCATTTCCATAGTAATCGAGACAGACAATATTTGCCTCGTTGGCGCGCCTCTCACTTGTTTATAATATTCCTTTCTGAATGTAAAATATGCAGACGACGTGCATTTATTTAAATTCCCCAACAATTTTTTTAACGGTATATAAACTTCATCTTAAACCTCTGGGTATTCAACTAAAACTTGTTTAAAGAAATCAAAACCAGTTGTCACAAAGATATTTGCAGGTAGCGTATTAGTAACATATAATTAACATATATTTCTGAACCACGTCGATGAAATAAGAGGTGTTGATTAATGTATGGTATAAAACATTGGAGTATTCACTAATTGTATAAAACATAAATTTATTAATTTTAAAATTGGGCATATGTTTCACATTTACAATTGAACTTTATGGTTTTCCTACCTTATGCACGTTTACTAAACCATACACCCTGTATGGGATTACCTTCATTTTTATAAATGAGTCATCATGCGTCTTCTCTAATTCTTCTGACATAATCATTTTATTTATAAAGGCCTTAACATAACTATGTAACTTATCCGTGAGGTCTTTGATTTTATGGACCTCGTTATTGTTCATACACTTTTTCATCACAGATTGCACACTTCATTAAAACTGTTGTTCTACCTTTATTATTTTTTAGTCATATCAGTTCATTAAACTTTGATTTTTTCCAAAAGCGTAACGGTTTATAATCGAGTTTATACTTACCTTCCTTATGATTCACCAACTGAAGAGCCCACTCTGATACGAATTTCGTTTTCTTCTTTTTTGATAGACGCATATCAATTTTGACAGCTTCCGTAATAATCTCCCTCTTAGGCGAGCATAAAATAAGAAAGGTTGTGTTTAGACTAAACCGAAGTCTAAACACCACCGTTCTTGTATGAGCAATAACGAGGTCCATAAAAAGACCCCATGGATAAGTTAAATAGCGATGTTAAGGCCTTTATAAGATTCCTTGATCATCAGTTCATAATGTGGCAAAGGGGTGACGATAAATTGATAAACTAACCTACTTTAGCAAATCAAATAGGTTATCTAAGGTTTACATTGGCAAAGTAAACGAGGGGGAGATAGTACTACAAAATGCGAAATTGAGACGGACTAGGAGAAATAATAAAATGATTTCTATGAGACAAATACCAGTTTGCATCGAAAAGTCTTAGAATAGCTGATTTGAAGTACAGAAAAGATTAACTAAGAAAATATAAGGATATATTCAATAAAAGTAGATATCCATCTGAAATTAATCGTTAAGACTATGATGAGATCAGTAATGAAAGACGAAGCAGGAGAAACCTCAAGATTACCGTAGGACCTTGGCAGTACCAGATTCGACATTGAGTATGGAAATATAAACGATAGGAACGAAATACAAAATTAGAACTGTATTGAAATGCAGTAATATACCAAACGAAAAAGGAAAGAATTAAATCCCTTGAACAATTCAGGATTATGTGAAATTCGTGGCAAAGACTGTAATTTTAAGAATGTAGGGGAAACGATGCATCTAATTAAAATTAAAAAAGGGAGCATAAAAAATATTGCAAATGTGCTCACACCAAGAAATCTGACCTATTTAGGCAGTCATAAGTGTTTGGTCAAGATACAGAATAGGAAGGTTATAAACATATCTCCATATGAAAACACAGTTAATTAACTGGGTAAATGAGATTGACAGTTGAAAAAAGTGGCAGAATAGTATTATGAATGTAACAGTAATTGAATAAGCGCTAGGCACAATTTTCAATGAGGCACAGCCATAAACACGTAAAGAAGACTAAAATAATCTGTGAGATTGAGAATTCGGAGTAAAATATTAAAAGTGTGATAGAACAGTGAAGATATTCAGCATCATAATTTCAATTCTGTTTATTTCTCTAATTTTCTTTCTTTGGTTAATAGGGCTTCATTTAATCTGTATTTCACTTTGAGTAACGCCTTATAATTCTACTGAAATTAAATATTAAGCATCAATTTACGTATGATGCACTTCCGCGATTATTTTAATTGCTTTTACACCTCTTCGCGTTTTTAATCTCTAACGTTTCAATTTCCTTTGTTATTTCTGTGTTGGATTTTTTTAATTGCATTTGCGAATATACTGAACTTTAGTATTGTTGCCACTTCGTTAACAAACAACGACAATTTTACTTATCTAACTAGTCGGAATTAATTTATTCATCGAATAACATTTTGTATGTTGATATGAGTTCAGATGTTCAATAAATAGCTCACTAGCTGGAGAAAGCAACAAAACAATTTAATAAAACTTCGGAAGTTTGCCAAAGATACGGTAATGTTTGACTGCTATAAAGATGGTAAATTTAATTAGATTTAGAAGGATTGGGGTTAAATATGGATGCAATCTTAACATGAATTACAAAACCAAAATGCCTCAGTTGAGTTTTTACAGAGTAAATTCGCAATTCTGTGTAGACTAGTGTAATATGAGACGCACAGATTTATGCGCAGAAGCATATAATGGTATATATCTGCATAGTTTTATGTGGATGTGTGTGTATTTGTTGGTATTTGTTAATGGATAACCAAAATTATTTAATTGAAAGTAAATTTTATGTTTTTAATAGAATGAGGTGCCAAAGAAGATAGTTACTTATGTTGCCATTTAGGTGGTGATGTACTCGAAGTCGAAACGTAAGCACAACGCTAACTATTCAACCAGACCGGCAACAATTCAAAATAGAAACAGCTTTTTAGAATTCATTACCATTATCAAAACCCGAAGCTGCACAAACGTAAAAATGATTAAAATTAAGCATAAATATATAACATTGTTAACATGCATTCGCATCAGCACACCTATTGAAAAAATGTATAGAACAGAGAAACATACCCTTTGTTATAATAAAAGTACTATACAACAAACAAAATATTGCAGTCAAGTTTAGAACTGGAAAAAATTCTGTCTGCTTTGGCAATGCGATAATTCCTACAACGAATTAACGCATAACTTTACATCCAGCAGTGGTGTTCGTCAAGGTTGTCCACTTTTCCTATTTTTGTTTAACTTTGTAATCGATGCTATTATGAACAAAACTCTCCCACACATTCAGTATGCTGGAGTTGAAGTTCTTCCGGGCGATAAACTAGTCGAAATTGACTATGCGGACGATATCGGACTATTATTCGACAATCAGATGCTGCCCAGGCCACCTCTGAATAGATTAACAGAGGTTGTTCCCTTTAGGACTAAATTGCACCTCTCAAATATAACTCACCACTAACTCCAACGTTGAGATTGCAGAATCAAGATCTAGAAATAGTCGACAGGTTTACATATTTTGAGAGCTCTATTAATAATTTAGGCAATTTGTCCGAAGAGGTGAGAATACGGATCGCGAAAGCTAGAGTAGCTTTCTCGAACCTTCCTCATTTATGGAGAAACGCGAATATTTTACTTTTCCTTAAAGGTCGTGTTAACAATGCATCTGTACGCGCAGTATTACTATACGCAAGTGAAATTTGGCCTCTTAGAGTAGATGATTTGAGACGCTTACAGGAATTCGATCATCGTTGTTTAAGAAGTATAGCACATGTTGGTTACCAACAACGAATAACTAACGCTGACATCCGCATACGTATTTTTGGATCTGCCAGTAAGTGCTTCTCGGAATGTGTGTTTATTTCGAGCATAAAACAGTATATAAAGGATTGGGTGCTGTAGTTCATTAGAGCATTTTATGGGGTTTCGTGCATCTTACATCTGCTAAATTGGCTTACATTGATTTGTTGGCTACGCTTATTAGTCTACTACTTTTATATTTCATAAGTCGATCACAATCTTATGCACATGTGAGATTTTCCTTGTGCCTGTATGTTTTCTCTCTCGTTACTGCTATTATTCTTTAAATTTTTTAATGTGCTGCTTGTGTAGGACTACATTTTGTGTAGCATCCGATAACGATGGCTTTGTTTATGAAAATAAATTTAGATATTTTCTAGAATAAGTTATTTTCATTTCAGTTATTTGGATGTTTTAACTCCTGAGATTTGCTTCAGTTCAATTAATGTGGTAGCAAGGGCCTGTGGATTTGTAACGGCATCATTTACTGCAATTAATGGCGCATTTCTTTCTATTTTTCTTTTCGTGAATGGCTCAAGCAAGACGTCCGTCATTTTTTCGAATTAATTTTATGTCCAGGTAAAGAAAAGTGTTAACCGAACAGTGGGTGCGCGGCCGGTGGTAACAATTAATATAATCCAAGGTTGCCATCTTACTACAAACAAATGACCCATTTGGCACATAGATTTATCGATATAAACTAAGAATTGTATAGTGTAGAAAAGGCAATTCGTCTAGTAGACCAGTTTCGTCCTTATTTGGAGCTCATCATGTACTGGCCAGAATTTGCCTCGGACAGAGTCCAGAAGGATAAACCAAAGTCAGCCTAAAAGAAAGATAAAATATCTTTACGCATTCATCACATTCTTAATGGTGAATCATCAGTCAGAGCCAGTACTAGCCTATGTCACGGTTATTATATCATCATTAAATCAAATATATAATAATTAAAAGAGAAAATTAATTCGAGCGACTAAAGCTTAGTACTGAACTGAAGTATAATAATTAAAAAGGCAACCTCTTTGTGACACTTACGCCTTTAGTTGTACATAAATTTCAATGTAGCCGCACAGCACAGATCCAAAAAAGTGTTTAAACATAAATAAAACAGCATATTCTTCAAAATGGCTGAAAAAGAAATTCATCTCTTGCTCAGAGAATAGACATTTGGAAACATAAACTACGTATAAATTACATTGCCGGTATTAGTAACTGTTCAGTCGTACAGAATGGAAAAATATACTGGCAATTGTATGTATGGGTTAGTTGTTTACATCATGTTCACAACCTTGATTAAAATAACATTTAAAGCCGAAGATTTTAGGCGCTTTCATGCAATCGACTGCCGTTGTTTGAGAGGCATAATCCATATAATTTAATAACAACGAATAAACAAGGCTTACACGTGTAGATGTATTTTGGATCGGCCAGCTTCTGCTTCTCGTTAGACTGACAAATATGGATATATAAAAATATATATATATATATATATATATATATATATATATATACATGTACATATATATATATATGCGTAATAAAGCCAATACATTATATTTTAAATAATAAATATATACATATTACATTATTTTTCGGCAATTATACTTTTCTCAAGCAAGTGCGGTAACTTTTATACGTTAATACTAGAGACCGACTTCTTCATTCATCACCTGTAGCATTCGATCTCATATTGCAATTCTGGAGATAAATTTATTTATCAAATACTGCGTAACACTAGTCAGCTCGTAGATAATTTCAAGCAAAGGGAAATGGTAGCCTAGAATCAGTCACTAAGCATCATACAATCTACTGTTGAGATAAAGTTAACGCTGGCTTTTTATAAATGGATGTCCATTTTTTAAAAAAAAGCTAGTTATCATAAGTATAACCTTAATTAGTACATTTTAAATTGTGGTTGAGTCAAAATAAACAATTGATCATTGTTATTATGTATATTTGTACTAAATTCAATTGAAAGTGTGAATTTTGCTAGTAATTCAATCAAATTAACATTTCTTTAAGTAAATGAACGTACCGCTGCGGCGTCGTGACACGACAACAGCTAAAAATCAGAAATGAAACAACACATTTTTAAAATAAAAAAATAGCCAAAGTATAACGTATTTGCCAGATAATCTAGTAGTGCAAAAGTGCTGGTACATTTTTGTTCATACCAGATAGATAAGCCAAAGAAGAGAGAGGTTAGACTAACTTTCCTAATCTTCCACCAATACTGTTCATTTCCAGTTCATGGATAATTTTGAATTTCACGCCTACGCGACAACGAAGCATCTGTATGGTAAAAGTAAATAATTTTTGCACAACAGGATTAATCGAAATTACCTGACCTGCGTTTTGCCTAATGCAGTTAGTTTTCCAGTAGTTTTCTTTCTTCAACAAAATACTTCGACTGTCTTTATCGGCAGCCTTTTGCAGTTGATCCATTCTTGTTCATAAAAGGAATACAATCAATTTACCAGAATGTATTGTTTAACTGGAGTAACAGGTGTTCAGAAATTGTTGTAATTCTCAATTTGGGTGAACTTTAGCATAAATTTATATCCATCAGGTTGGTACCATGTTCCGACGTGGAAACCATAGTGTTAGTACCATGTACCTTTTCGGTACAATAATGTTGTTATCGGTTACCAACACAATAGCCAAAGTGTTAGTATCCTTTACAGACTCGGTATATATATTATTTAGTGTGAGTTAGCGTTGAAGTCGCATTGTCGTTGACTTTAGATGATGTTAGCTTCACTATTGCAGGTTTACACACTCGTCTAGGAGATTGTACCGTCCTATCATTCCACATTCTTTGACCAAATATATAGTGGTTAAAGGGCGTTATACCGGCTCCTACTGATAAGTCGCCAGTAAATACGAAACGAATGTGCATGAGATTATACTTTCCGTTCATGCTGCCTTTGGTATATCCTTCTGGTCACAACTGAACTAATTTGTTACTAGGTTCGCAACACCTAATACATACTTGCATTTATATTAGGTCTTCGCAACAAACAGTATTTAATCAATTTACCAATCAGGATATGTACAAGATGTACACAAAGTAATTGGCTGATTTAGCTCACTAAATAAAAAGAGCCATTTTGAAATAGCTAAGGAAGCAAATTGAAATAAACTAAATTATATTGGTCTCTGTGTGTTCGGAGCTCGTCAATCGTTGCTAGATTTGTCTGTTAGTCTCAACCGCTTAAACGTTGGAAAATAATCAACTTATTTTGTACTAATCCACAAGAATAATAGTCACCGTTTACCTTTTCTTTGTTTTCTGAAATAAACGTTTTACGTCAATTTTCCTCATTTTTATTTTTGTCATTAGTATTACTTTTTTTATTTGTTCTTGTTGTTGTAATTTGTCTTTATATGGTGGTAAAACATGAGCTTCTAATAATTTCTGCATTGTTGTGCGTTTAGGTGATATAATTCGTGATTGGTTTATTTGGAATACCAAACGTGACTATTATTCTGGTGGCTTAATTTAAACAATTTCGACTAAGTAGCATTTTCTCTCTGCCTCGAGCCTAAAGAGGCTCTTAAAACAAAATTACGAATCAGGATATGTACAAGTTGTACAAAAAGTAATTGATTGATTAAGCTTATAAAATAAAACGACCCATTTTGAACTAACTAAGGACGAAAATGGAAATCATCTAAATTATAGTGGTTTCTCCGAATTTGAAGCTCATCATTCATCGCCAAGTTTGTCAGTTAGGTTAGAACCTTGAACACCGGGAAATTAAAAATTTCTTTAGCCACACTCCACACAAAAATAATATTCACTGTTTACATTTTCGTCATTTTGCGGAATAATGTTTCACGCCAATTGTCCCGATTTTTACTCAAGATAGTAAGAGGACCAGTTCCATACCCCTTTTACAATGGCAATCTCACTACACTAGAAATTTTGTCAATTATTAGGTTCATGGATATTTGATCTAATTTTAAAGAAAGTTCATGCTTAAGAAGCATACATAATTTATTAAACTTTACTGAATAGCAGTCAAATTTCATGGTAAGTTGAACTTACCGTTGACAAAGAAATTCGGAACTCGACGTCGAAATATCTACGGTCAAAATAGGGACAGTGGACTCAAGTATATTTTATAATAAAACAAAAAATTATTTGAGGCAAAAGTCAGCGTTGTCAGTTAAAATAATTGACCATTCTGAACAGGAGCATTTACTTGTCGGTAGACGCTCGAAGCACTGTATCATGTCTACCAGAATATCGCATTCTTTGAAAATCATTATTCTTATAAGTCTTACTATATATTTTTTGTACTAATTAATTCATCTTCGTATATCGGACAACGGGCTAGTAATGCCAAATGAAAAAATAAAGTCATTGTTCATAGAACAAATAATTCAAAGCTCCACTTAATAGATTTTATTGCTTTCATTTTACTGGAAAGCTATTCTGTAGAAGCCAAGCCTGATAATGAGTTTGGAGCCATCACAACAACGGATAGCGTTCAGTTTTGTACCAGTACTCCTCCGTAAATTGTAGCAGTTTTGTCAATATTTCCAGCGTTGAATACAACCTAGGCTATTATTGACTAGATCGTATATAAGATTAATTCATTTTGTAGTAGATAAATGGTCTTTCGAAATGAGGATATTATCAACATGACTCTAATGAATAGCACTGGCGTTCGCTTAATTTGCCTGGACAGTAAATTGTCTTATACATAAAATGTACTCATTTCAAGGCATCAACTGCAACCATAATGTTTATCATTTTTACACTTACGATGTTTGATCGAAGTATCAACTGCCAAGTAGGCTGTAGCTTCACACAATATATTGGTACTCACAGATAAAGATACCATTTGTTCACGCAATTTCGTCTTTCTCAATTTCGCTTCCTCACGTTCGTCTTCGGTTTTAGCTTCCCGTTCAGCTTCTTCTGCAGTACAGTAATGAACAGACAACTCTGACAGTTGTGCTTTTGCAGCAAAGTAGTGCAGATGTAGGTCACACGAAAACTGATCCTTGCTGACGTCGGATTCGTTTCCAGATGTTATTTTGCTTTGTATTGAATCAACAATGGTTTTCGGCAAATCTGCAGTGCATACTAAGGTTTTTCCTGTATGCATTTCACATCGAACTGTTATCTGCCCCGAAATCTCAGTAAGATCTGTTAAGAAATACAGTGAAAGACATTCTTTTAAATAAGGATGGTATAAAAATACAACTTTAAAAAGTATTATATATTAAGCATCGCACATTTATGACAAATGACATTTTAAGTGAGACATCACATTATTCAAAAATAAATTAACAAAGAAATCCCATATAGCTTTTAAAAAATAGTTGATTAAATTTATTTGAGAAACGGTAAAAAAAGAAAATGGAATCCAAAATCATAAAACATCCAATCTTCACACAAATACATACCTGGATATATATATATACACACATACATATATGTAAATGTATATAAAGATATGAACAAATACATACATATATTATATATATATATATATATATATACCATAATAAATAAATGAATACAAGCATTCATACATGCATAAGTACGTATGTACATGCATACACGAATCCACACATACATGCATGAATACATACACACATAGGTAAAAATAATCATCCATACATGCATAAATACATACATTCATAAATACATACATACATACATACATGCATTCATACATACATACATACATGCATACATACATACATACATACATACACACACATAGACATACATGCATACATACGTACATACATACAGTACATACATACATACATACATACATACATACATACAAATATACAGACAGATATACATACATACATATATAGCATAGAGCATAGCATACATATATATATAAGAGCATGGCAGCATATATACATATATACATATGTTATATATTTACATAAGAGCATATATAGCAGGCAGAGCAGCATAAGCATGTATAAGGTATATAGATATATATATACAGAAGAGCAGAGACATAAGAGCATAGATAAGATATATATAAGAGCAGACATAAGCAGGGGCTAGTGTATATATGCACTATAAATGCACACACAAGCACACCTGAATATATACATACAGGTATAAATACATACATTCGTTCGTACCTAAATACTTACATAAATACATGCATAAAAATTTAAATACATACATATATATGTACATTCATACACACATACATACATATATAAATACGTACATGAATCCATACATTTATACATGCATATACACATACATACATAAATGTATATATACATACATGAATACATATAATAGACATACATACATACATACATGCATACATTCTTGCATAAATACATTAACTCATACATACAACAGTGCATATACATAAACACATATAATTACATGCATACAGGCGTTTACACAGATATAAACGGTGATCAAGGCTTCCTGTGCAGTTGGTAGCTTAAGAGTCTACGCAATTAAGGTAGAATTAATTCCCATCTTCAGAGTTGACACCATACTCAAGGGAAAAAAACAACTTGTGGCGTATGTGGTATCCTCATTCGAGACTAATTTATTTATATTTATTTTACTACCTAAAGTTTTTTTTTGTTTGCCCTAAAATCCGGTCTTAATACCTATTCACTTATACTCCCATGTAAACAGAATAATATCCACATCACTGTCCTCCTACGCACACAACTTATACAAGCATATGTGTACTCAAACTTAAAGTGACATTTATAGAATAAGTATAAGAAAACCAAATAGACTGACATAAACGTCTATCCGGCGCGTAGAAAGGTCAACAAGATTTTTTCGTATAATCATAATGCAGTAATCCTCAAATTCCAGGTTTACCTAAACTCACCCTGTGTAAAATAGGTTATAGAGCGAGAGTGGTTAGTAAAACTGTTTAAAAAACATTTTTATAATCATGGTTGCGATGTTGATATAAGCATCTGACCCATTAATTACTTACATATGTCAGTATAAATAAAGAATTGTATAGTGTATAAAAGGCAATTCATACATTAGACCGATGTCGGCCTTATTGGGATCTAATCATGTATTGATCAGAATTTGCCGCGGACAGGGCTCAAACCTGGGCACATCTGCTTCGGAATCTGGTGCTCTAAGACACTAAACCACCCTTAAAGAATATATTATTATTGTCATTTAGACAAGAACAAATAAAGAGCCTATACTAACGAACGGTATATCAAAAAATACAAATTTATACTCATATCCTGAAAATATGGTTGCAACGTCATTTTCAGACAAAGCAGATGATGGACGGCTTCCGAGTGAAGGGACAATTGAGAACTCATCAATCAAGGCCAAACAAAATCAATGCACCGAGCAATGAAAATTATTCAAAATGTTACCGATCTATGAGTGTTATCAGTTGTCCCGCAAAAGAAAAATAGGGAATAAAAACAAAAAACAAGGACAGCTCTGCGCGAGATACAACAAAATTTAAGGTAGTGTTAACACTGTCTCTTTGCTTGACTATGCTTTCCATAAGATGCCTGCAGATTTGCGCAAACAAAAGTATTTCTTGGTTATTGAAGTTACGGTGTGGCATGATTTACTCTAAAGGTTCATTACAGTCTGGAAGTACTATCACGATAAAGCTCCTGGAACCACTAAACTCCTATGGAATGTTTCTCAAACAACATGACAAACATAGACTAGCTGTCGTGATGAACGCCTGTTGGGCTACTAAATTTGGTCTATTATTTTACAGTAAACTCATTCTTATTGACTGATAACTACAATGTAATCTAATTTACTTCAACTGTCAGTAAATTTTTTCTTATTTTGTTCAAACGACTAAAATCCCAGTTTCCATGAAGTAGTCAAGGCAAACAAGAGTGGCCTTATTATGGATTAAGAGACGCTAGCCTAATCATATCACTCTTGGAGAAATAGATCATCAAACACGTGCTACTCTGTTACTACGGACATCTGTGTGATCCGACGTAATACATGCAATTATTTTTTTAAACAGAAAGAACGATCCAAATAAAATCACACCATAAAGATGCGTAAACTAGTCCAAAAGTTCAAATAGAACACAAACAAAATATTTAATTTTAAATCTGTCACGCAGAGCATTTAGCTCTATATTTTAATTCTTGCCCAATATGATAACAATAATATGATTATGATGATGATGATGATGATGATTATTATTATTATTATTATTAAAGCAGACAGTCAATGATATCCAGCTGCGCTAGTAAAATGTTGATTATAGCCAGGCAGTCAGTTCTGAATTGTTTCGCTAATACACTAGTTCTAGGTCTGAATTTGTCGGAGCATTCAATAGATGGTAAACGATAAAACGAAATACACCACAACTCCGAAGGAATATCCAAATACGAAACAGATTCAAATATAAATTTCAAGAAGACTGAGTTTCTGTTGCCTTTCAGGTCAAACTTCATTTTGCAAAGACTAGAGGTGTACAATGAACAAAAGTTACATATAGAGTGTGCACATAAGTCACAAAATATTTCTACAAGACTTGATTGTTAAAATGCCTAATACTTGGAGTTTTGTTTCTGCTACCACATCCCCATTAGTAAGCGAACACTACTTACCAAATGGTCGAGGGAAATCTGTTAGCTGACACGCCTAACAATTGGAACAAATTGTTCATTAGCTGTTAGAATTACAGAACACTTTTGGACGTCAGAAAATATCTGTTGCATCGTCGAAAACTAAATACCAGATTAAATATCAATTAACACCAACCTCCTACTGACTCAACTAATAATTATTTGTCATATTGCATCGGTAGAAAAGAGCGATCAACAGGGAATTTTGTCTTAAGTCAAACAACCATTAGGGTCCTATTTTCTTAGAACCATGTATCGCCAAGAATCCTACTGGTCCGCTTCAGAGTGCATCCAATTTACTACAAGATAGTCTCAATCTATGCTTCATCAATGCCACCTGGCACCACCAGAAAGTATGTTATATTTTGAATTACAAAATTTTATCAACGAATCGATATGACGTAATAATCTGGTGACCCGAGGGAAATGCTATTCGTCACATTTTGGTAGGGTTGGAATATGCTAACGCTGTAAGAATTTCGAGACTTGTCACCTTCTCTCATACAGACCAGTTGTATGACTCGACAACACTCTTTCAAAACCGAAGTAATAATTTATTCGGCTGGTACTCAAATGATGGTACAACTATGCATCAGCTGGACCAGGCTAAGCCTTCTGGACGGAAAGCTCTCAATAATATATAGAAGCAGTCGAAGGGAATAGGGGGGGTTCAGAAGACGCCATACTACGTGCAATTTTATGGATCCATATAGCAATGCGTTAAAATAAAATTCATCTTTGCGATTTGACGTTGAAGCTCGGACTAGTGCTGATCTGTACTCATCATTGGACTCCAAGCTCAGAATCAATTTGATAGACAAATTCGCTTTTTTTCTCTATTAAAAGCCGCGATACGGAAGACTCAATATCAAACAAGCTAACACACACATCGTCAAAATGATTTCATTTTGTCCCATAATTTTTATCCGTCTGCCGTGTCATAGCAATCAAGCCTGTTGAAATAATCTGACTAACGCAAATAATGCCACAATGCCACAAAATCTGCTCTCGATAATCGAAACCAATGTTGTAATGAGATGAGTGACAATATAAAAAATGAATAATATATTTGTGTCGTAAGAAATTTGTAAAAATTGATATTGCGTGGATCTGGTAAACATCAAGCAATGCAAAGTCATCTCAAACCGTGATGGTAAGATCTCAAAGCGGGTGGAGCCTTTCAGTCGTCTCTTCAGACACGCAATAATCTACCTTCATTCCTCATTGCTGAAGCCCCTCAGGAAGCATAATGCTTGTCCAAATGCGCTGCAAAAAATAAAATTGCCACGATTTTATTTTTTAAATAAAGTGGTAGCTGCCAAAAAAATTAACTCCTGCCGCTGTTAATAAGGCATACGGTACCGTTCCGTCAGGCTCCATTAACCAATTATTTTAATCAATCAGGGAAATAGAGAGTTTCTCTTCTTACTGAAATACACCACTTATTCACCAATTCCCAAAACAAGTTGACTCCATTATATGTGAAGCCTTACTTTTAAAAAATTTCTAAAACTGTTTAGTATAAATTTGCTTATCTTTTGCTAAATTGCTTCACTTTCATAAGACATGCAAAAGGGTGTCCAAATCAAACATGCTTTCGCCTTGGTTATAGATTGGTCAACAAAGTTATCCTCATTTTCACTTATAATAACGACCGACGGAATCTTGCTTCGTTCTATTCCAAGTTGCATTTGAATTAGTTGACTGTAAAAGTCTGTGAAATATTGAGTTAGCGGATGGATTCCAAACCAATTTTGTTCTTCTATCGACACAAAACTCCACTAGAGTTATGTTGATGCGTGCGTATGGCATACAGACAAATGAACTCAATCTAAGGTAAGTTCGCTTGGCGTCCTCGACACTATTCCATTATAAATTGAACACATACGTTTTAAAAATGACAAATAATTCACGAAGTCAACTATTGCTCCAGATCCTATATACATTCTGACCATACAAATATAGAGAACCAATTCAAACCATTCCTTTCCACATTCAAACAGGACGTTGACAAATTAGGAATTTTAAGCTTGTGCTGAAATCTAGGACGGGGAAAACATGACAAGCCATCTATTCTGTGTTTCAGAAGGCCATGTAACCTGGAGAGCGCGATGTCTGGGCATTCACTCTGAACTAGAGTTGATGTACATGAATAATTTGATTCTTTTCTATTACACCCCCTATCCTTATTTCAGTTTCACGAAACACTTCAACTTAAACACAAATAAATAAACGAATTTCACACAGAAACTTAAAAACAGATATAAACTTGCATAATTACCCGATTGATCAATAACAGCAAACACAGAAAATACTTCATCAATAAACAGCGCTGGTAATACACTAGGGATCGGCATCACATTCTGGAGTTTTTCACCTTTGGAGTCTTTTAAGTTGAAGTCCACATTGCATTTCAAAATCGTTGGTTCGAAGGTCTTCTCAAGAATGCGCATAACAGCTCCAGATAAGGCGGAGCTAGTAGAAAAATCATTTTGTAACCAAAAAGACACCAGCGTCAGAAAATAAGAAACAAATATGCTTTAAATTTAGACTTAAAGCTTACACGATAAGTGGCAGTAACAAGGCAATTAAAATATAGTAACAATGAATACCAACCTCTTGTATCACAAAAGTTATGAGTGTGACTAACGATAATTTTAAAAAATTTACTGATTACTTACAAGATCATTTCTAGGCACAGATTTTAATTTACCTTCCAGGGCACATTTTGGATTTAAATATTTTATTACTCATTTCCGGTTACCTTTGTGAGTTCATAGCCCATAACGCCAAAACCTACTTGCGTAACAGAATGGTTTCCTGTAAATAGTCGACATTGTGAGGCACACTTACATACATTTACCAAAATCAATGTTAGAAACCTTAATTAACGTAGCCATTTCGTTGTTTCATCGAATGCTCTCATCGATCACAGCACGTATGTCAGAAAATTCATTTCATACTTCGATCAAAACTCTTTACTTAGGAGAGCAAGAAGTTTAGATATAGCCTTTTTCATGGGTGACATGAATGGTCAAGTTTGACGCTTAAGCGACACCGAATTTTATCTAGGTGGCAGGAGATCTTTAGTTTTGATGCGCAACAATAATGGTGAACGACTGCTGGGTAGTTGCGCGGAAATTATACTATATTTAAGAAGCACGAATTTCAAGCTTAGTGTAAGACGTTGTGTAACATGGTGTCATCTAGCCTCCGGACCACGGTGGACTAAACTAGATGGCATGTTTACATCAAGGATTGTCTTTCGTCTTGGAAAAAGTATGTCGACTCGGATCATGCACTTATCCCCTGTAGATTTTTACTTATTTTTTTCGGAAAAATAAATAAGAATAGACCTCAAACACATGTAAGCAAACTTGAACAACCGTCTTTTCAACAAAAATATGAATCTATTCTAAAATCCGAGTTAAATTGACTTAATAGCGAAAATTTGAATTTAATGTTGACAATGAATGATCCCTTAAGAACAATGCAGGTACTACTACATGCCACATCATAGATTCCTGTAGAAATTGTCACTGAGTTTGAAAAAATTATGAAGACTTGGCGCTAGATACCTGCTAGCTCGGCCTATAATAATACACTTAGAGTTGAAAGACGCCAACTTAAGCGCAGTCAAATAGATGACATCGAATCCTTTTGGCTGAAGAGTTGACAGAAGCTTTCGCAATGGACAATAGATGACGTTTGGTCCAACTAATTCGCGCGACTATTCGGAAAAAAATTAAAAGTTGGCTAAAATATAATTGATAGTACGAGCCAACCAAAGCCGATAAAATTCTTCATTCAGCTAAGGGGGCAGAACAATTCAACGATAAATTTTCTTTGACACTTGCGTCCGCCACAATCCCTCAATTTATGTCTGTATCAACAGTGTGGAAAGCTATACACGAACAACCATCAGAGTTTGAAATATGGAATGCAATCCTTGTACGTTAGGGCGATTTGCTTTCGAGTTTATATAAGGATGTTAGTGGTATAACCTCTAGGGAGTTGACAAAACGTTTTTGTACTATATGGATTTAGGAAACTGTGCCGCTTGCTCGGAGTAAGTCGACCGTCATTCCTATCTTCAAGAAGACAATATTATTTCGTATGATAACCAACGAGCAATACGCTTGACTCTAGTCTTATCCAGGCTATTTGCTTCGATTATCTTACGCAGTCTTAGCGCTTCACGTGAATCATTTACTGGAGAAAAACAAGTGGGATTCCGATCAGAACCAGACTGTATAAGAAATTTTATTACTATAATGTAAGTACTTGAAGAGCTACATGCATATCGCTTTCCCACAAATGCCGTCATTTTGTACTTCAATGGTGTATTTGACTCAGTGGATCGCAATGTACTATTCGATATTCTGTCAAAAAGTCGCATGCTCACCAAATTTGTAAATGTCATACGCGCGCTCTCCCAAACAAATCTAGTCACATTAGGGTCTATAACGAATTAAAACATTACTTTACTAAGAACGTTGTTGTTCGTCAAAGCTGCCCACGTTCCCAAATTTAAAAAAAATTATAAAAGATGTTAATATGAACAATATATTCTATACGCTCAGGATGCAGTTATTCAAGTTCTTCTAGGCGGATTATTACTCGATTTTGAATATGTAGACTATATTTAATTATTATACGGTAAAAGAGATTCTGATCAAGCTGTCTTGAACAGATTAGCACTCCTTGTTGCGCCTTTTGCCAGAAATTGGCTCTCTAAATGTAACAATTATGCATGATAAACTGCCAATCACTCTAACTCTGCAACTGTAAAATGAATATGTGGACGTAGTTGATATGTTTAAATATGCTGGAAGCTCTATCAACAACTAACGCAATATGATTGACGAGGTGTGTATGAAAATTACTAATGTTATATAGAGAAACACGAGTATTTTACTCCGACATAAATGTCGTTTGTAAAATGCATCTGTACCTACTGCTTTATTATACGCTATTGAGACTGCCACCTGTAACTGATGATTTTAGATGTTTACACGTATTCTATTACCGCAGTTTGGTAAGTATAGCACATATACGTTACCCATAACGAATAACGAACGCTGAACTCTGGACACGTATTCTTGGATCGGCCAACAAGTGGTCATGGTTAGACGAACAGATAATGCTCCAGAAACTGCGTTGTCTCGGTCACTTTTGCGTATGCCTTAAATTAGATTGCGCAGTAGAGCAGTATGCTTTTACCCAGAGCCAGACTGGCGTAAGTAATAAGATGGACAGCTTTTGAAATGACAGAAACAGCTAAAGTAAACTACATTTAAAAAATCCAGAATGGGGTCCCCATGGTTATAAGCCCTATACAATATGACATCGAGTTGAGCTCAGCGGCTAATTTGTGTCACATTTCTAGTAGAATTACCTTCGTAGCATTCTAATTTATTTCCAATGTTGCTTTGCCTTATTATTTCAGACATTATTATTGCTTCAAGTTTTTTGTATTTTTTCTTATATTCTGTCTTAAATTTTAGTTCATTTAATTTCTTCTTTATATAAATGTGTTTATCAGTATGGATATATGGCAGTGAAGCACCAATTAAGAACGACCTTTGCATTGCTGACCGTCATCATTATGATGAGATTGATGACGACACCAAAAAAAAATAAAATAATAAGGCAAGTTTAAAATTGCATTTTTAACACAACACTGACGAATGGTGGAATATTTATGTTTTTATGAATATATATATATATATATATATATATATATTCAGTATACTCATAGAGAAATATAAAGGCTTATGAAGACGGCAGCTATGCTACCAATGTAACTTACGCTTCGTAAATAAAAGCTGCACTACCTCCTCCAGCGGCGGCAATTCCTCGCACAAGACCTGTGCTGACGCCCTCCCCGATACCAATTGCTGATAACCTGGTGGTCTTTGTATGCCGACCTACCTCAACACAGACCTTCCAAAGAAAAAAATTGCAATTTCAATAACATTTAGTCAATAATTTATTTTGGAGATATTCATACAAGTAATACAGACAAATGATTTGCAATAATCAAATATCAAGTATTAGCTGTTCTTAGTTATGGCGATTATGCAAGTATTACATTAAGAATATTATACATTGATGTATATGACGTGATACAGTGAAAACCGAAATAAGCTAGATTTCCGATTTTGCCTTTCCTTAAAGCTGACTGGACCATAATAGTGTTGTTTAGAAAATTAGTTTACCTCACTTCTGTGTATTTTTCAGGTAAATATACTCATAATGACTAGGTCTTCCCTTTCATAAATCTCTATAATACCTTTTGTTCCTAAATTATTATTTTAGTTGTTATTTTTTAATTTCTTTTTTAAAATATTCCTATGGTTATATTACAGTGAAAAATTAGTTTCTTATGCCTTTTTATTGATGGGCATGATTGAATGAGTGAATTATATTATGAAATGACAAAGAATTGCGAACTCCTGAAGTTGTTTTTTGTGACAATCATTCATATCAAAATGAAAATTTTCATAAGCTAAAAATAGTACAACAAGTTACGCTTAGGCACGTATGTGCGCGAATTAATATATATTAGCATATTTAAACGTTTTTTCATACGTTGTTCTATAATGTACATTGTTTCAAGCATAGAAATATGTTAAAAAGTAATTTAACTACATTTCAAGGTGTAATATAGAAAGAAGGAAAAAACAGTCAACACTGGCATTAGAAAAACTAAGGGTTTTTTAAAACTGCATTGCACAAAAATGTTGATCAATAGAAGTTGAATGAATTAATTACAAATGAAAACTCATTATGCAAGTATGTATTAGGTGTTGCGAACCTAGTAACAAATTAGTTCGGTTGTGACCAGAAGGATAAACCAAAGACAGCATGAACGGAAAGTATAATCTCATGCATCTGTTTCTGTGCTTACTGGCGACTACTGCTAAGCCTGTATTACGCCCTTTAGCCACCATATATTTGGTCAAGAAATGTGGGATGATATGACAGTACAATCTTCTATGCGAATGTGTAATCCTGCAGTAGAGTAGCTAACATTGTATAGTCTCGACGATGCGACTTCAACGCTAACTCTACCCTTCTCTCTCTTTCTATATATATATATATATATATAGATATATATATATATATATATATATATATATATATACTGAGTCTGTAAGGATATACTAACACTATGACTATTATGTTAGTAACCGATACCAACATTATAGTACCGAAAAGGCACTCATTATGTAGCACATATAAATATAGACCGCATAGCAATACACAAGCATTCTAGAACTGATAGCTCAAATCGGCGCCGAAACAAAATTCATAAATATGTGCGGATTGTAATACAGTCTTAGTCAAAATAAATAATTCGGATTCATAAAAAAGCTTTCTCTTAGTTGACTTGCTATCTATGACTGGTGAGCAAAATGTTTATCAAGTATCACCTATTTATTCGACAATAGCAACAGATTTTTTCAGCAGCGTCTCGTATACGTTCTCTCATTTCATCATTATTCACTCAAATTAAGTACAAACTACATTTATTCCTATCTCCAGGCTATACATGATAAGTGATGTGTGTTTACAAATATTTTACAACATACTTTTGTAATATCGTTGTTCATCGGCCATCAGACATCAAATTTTAACTGGTTTAGACTGTAACTACAAAATGATTTTGATTTAGTAAAAGAAATAGTTAAACATAGATTCGCTTGAGATAAGCAATCAACTACACCACACTCATATATATATATATATATATATATATATATATATATATATATAATTGGATAGCTCAAATATTGAAACCTTTGATAATTATACACTCCTGCCCGTATACAGTTTTTATTTACCACAACAAACAAAAGAACTGACTTCATAAGATTTGTGTATTAAAATTGCAAATACTTTTCAATTTACAATTATGTCAATATTAACAACGTTGAATCTTTGTATAAAAATTGTAGCCAAAGAAATGTAAATCACCATTTCCATTATTTGGTAGGTGCTGTGTCTGGAATAAAGCTAGGAAAGCACAAAACACAAAAAAAACTTTATTACAAGCTAAACCTAAAAACGACTGCACCCCATTAAACAGATAAGTAATTATGTAACTTAAATAACGAAAAAACACTTCCAAAGAAATTATATAACTAAAAACGAGAACTATAATAAACTTTTTCAAAATGAGCACAAATAATATGTAATTTTACACTTTAAATATAACTACACATATGTAGAAACTCAAATGTCCCTAAGAAGAGCCTATGTAAAGTGTAACTATCAGGGTAGTGCTATATTATTCGTCGACACATTTGACGTCAACTACATCAAGTTTAAATCTAATATGTAGACATGGTCTTTTACTCGTTTTTTGAATATGCTCTCAAGCAAGTTCTGTCAACTACTTTGATTTTTATATTCCGACATACTAATTCACGGTTGACATGATGATGGCTCTAATTCTTAATCGGTATCACTTACTTTTACAACCGATGTCTGAATACAGAACTCAACTGCAGGCTTCAATCAATCAAAAGATATAGATTTATGAAATTGTTTTTGTAGTCCGTCACAAAAAATTTGGGACCAAGCTTTATTATCCAATGAAACCAGGTACACTTGGGCTTCAATGTAGGTTGAACAGTGTCGATTCTGACATAGGTTTCCTTACAATTGTATAATGCTTTCAAAGCATAAACGGGCAGATGGCTTTTTCTGGTAGGTTTCGGACGCGAATTGTTTAAAACACGCCGCAGTTGTTGCGTAATTTCCGCCGATGAAGGTTCATAACTAACCTCAAAACTGTTCATTAGATATGCAAAGAATTACGGTTCATGACTAAATGTGTCTTAAAAAATTGATGTCTTTATGCTATCACGATACATAGATCGCATACCAAGTAGTACTAATGAAAATGTGGTAAGGCAATCGGATTGTTCGAGTGATACTCATAACGTCGCGAATAACTCGCAATGTATGTTAAACAATAATTGATTGCGTGGGTGGTGGTAACAATTCTTTAGATCACGTTTGCGAGCTTGAAGTAAACACCGATCACATTTTATTTAACCAGTCGTCGAACAACATAACAAAACTACCGCCTGTCGCAACGCACTGACGCGTTTCGACATTTCATGTTCATCATCAGAGAACGACGGAAAACTGACTAGCGAGGGTCAAACTGCATTACATATATGGAAAGTAAAATTAATAAAGTGTTACCACCACCCGAGCAACCAATTATTGTCTAATTGTATTGTCAATATGGGGAGAGTATATATATAGGTATATATATATATATATATATATATATACCAGAAATCTACAAATAAAGGACTGGCTAAATACAATGGGATTGGTGTTTACTTCAAGCTCGCAAACTTGATTTAAAGAATAAAGTAATACTACATTCTTCTAACATTTTTAATTACTTCACTCTTTCTCTCTCTGTGTATAACATATCGCATACGGAATGAGATTAAGAAAACCGAGAAAATAAAAATTACTACAATATAATTAAATTGAAAATTTTGTTGATCCTACTACACGTCGGGAAATGTAATTTTTTTTAAATCGAGACATCACGGATAGGCGTTTATGCCAATCCATATTGTTTTCATATACTTATTCTGTAAATGTCAATTTAGATGAGGGTACATATATGTTTGTATAGCTTCGCGTGTGTCAGAGGTGCAGTTATTTTCGTGTATGCGTTGGATATCTAGGAGAATATGTATTAGGACCGGATATTGGTGCAGAAAATAAATACTTTAGGCAGTAAAAATAAATGGATAAACTTGAATGAGGTTATCATATTTCGCACAATTTGTTTTTTCCATAAGTATGGTGTCAACCCTGAAGATGGGACTGGAAATGAAGTCCCGAAGAGTATGAACAATTTCGGAAAGGATTCTTTTTTGATTTCAAAAAACTAATTGTGGACGGCTTTAGAGTGACGGGACCAGTGAGAACACATCAATCAAGGCCAAAGAAATCTGATCACATAGAGATTTAAAGAAATAGAGATTTTACCAACGTACGAGTGCTATCAACTTTCCCGCATAAGCCAATTACGGAATAAAATTGAACAATGACAGCGCTGCGCAAGGATCAACAACATTCTGGCTGTTACTTGGAATTCCATATGATAACTAACCCGGTCTACTGGATTAATGTCATTTTCTACCTTATGCAATGTTTAGTTTATTTTGAGACGTATATACCAGAAGTGGTATTCATATCAAGGGTGTAAATTTGATATTAATTGCAGTTATCACTACTTGCATAATCAATGATTTTTTGTTGAGAACCTTGCTTGTTTACGCAGGCGGTAGAAACTTCATTAGTCCCATCCTCGCACACGTTGCATAAAAATGCAAGAAGCTTTGACCAAGAAAAAAAACAGCTACAGTCTACCTATTGCCAAACACTGTGTAGCAGATTATAATCTGATGGTTATCATAAAAACAGAAAACCACTTTGACAGATTTCTTCAAATAAAAAAAATAAAAATGGCAGAAATGCGCCCGCGCATATTAGTAAAAAAAGGATCACGTAAATTTCCAGCCTGTAATCATAGAAATGTATGGCTTGCAGAATTGGAAGCCTTCGCTATACGTACCGGAAACAGTAATATGACACTTGCTAGCAATATAAATATCCCATCGCGATTTCGGATTTACGGCGTAGATAACATCGAACGTTGACTATGTAGTAACGAAATAATAGCAAACTCAACAGACGCAAAACGCAAGGTTTGGTTGCTAAAGAAATTTTTAGATACAACGTTTCTCAATCAGACACTATGGGAATATTTTTTCCATCGGCAGTGTTAAACATACTATCTAAGTGAAAGAGAACGCTGAATTTTAGCTATCCATCATTATCTGGAATAGGTGAACCAGTATTCAATTACAACTTGAAAATAAATATGATAACAAGAAGGCATAAGGATTACATTTTAAATCAACTACCACAAATAATAAAACGGATCACCTTTTCTGAAATCTAGCGGGATGGATAAGCCAAAGCAAGCTACTGCATATGGATGAATAATAAAATTGCGAGACTGGAAAAAGAGAAATATGGTCTCAAATTTGAGAATAAGTTTAAATATACGGTTTCAACTAAAACAATTAATCGGTGGTAGGTTACTGTCTGACGCATCAATCAGTGTTGTCATTAAAATGCTTCAAATTGAGTACTACGTGTACTAGTTCTAGAGATAGAAACTGGCGACAATAGCTTATTTTGTAAAAAAGCAAATATTCCGCCAAAATACGCACAATGTACTTTTAACTGCTTTTCCTGGTCCTTGTGTGCCTCTTCAACTCCAAATTAGTCACTTCTTTGAATTCTTTAGTTTGAAAGTCTTGGTTACGCGTTCTTTTCAGCATTTGATTGATAGAGAACTTCCTACTGTTTGTCTCAAGAACACTAGAATTGTTACACCTCAATGTACCTATTACACCGGCAAAAAGATTCATTCATAACCCATATTGTAACTAGCAGTCAATTTATAGTGTGGAAAATATACAATCCAGCATTAAAAAACGGCTTCACTTAATTGGAGAGCAATAACCACTTGTTTGGCCTACGATAGGTTATGTGTAAACTATCTGGTTCTACTTGTACACACATAGGACGCTTTAGCTCAAAAGCTATCCTCTATAGTCCCAGAACCTGAGCTGAATTCAAGCAACCGAGTGTTTTCTGATGATTTTATCGTCAAGCTAGGACTGAGTGGTAAACGGAGCTGTACAAAAACGTGTGACAAAGGTATGATGATCTTCAAAATGGTCGCGTGGACTTTACTTTTCAGAAGCCCCGACGACATCTTATTGCAGAGGGTAGCGACTTAAGCGATGGAGACAACACTGTTATGTAATCGTGATTGAATCTATTACATTATCGAACGCAGAGAAAGGTTAATTTGTGCCAAAAACACAAGAATGTAGTTCAGCCTCTGTACTCGTTCAATCAATCGATCTTATCACTTCTTTTGAATGCTGAAATCCAGAAAAAATTCCGCTCCACTTTCTCGATCGTATACCACTCGCATTTTGAGCAGTGGAGACGGATATAGGTGTAAAACAAGCCTTTTTATGGGATAATGTAGTAAAGCCGATAGAGCATCAGAAGCGTCTAAATGATATGAAAGAAAATCTTGAGCGCTCCTCGTCTTAATTTTTAACAATAAAACATGAGCACTTGTCTTTTACTTATATTAAAAACCATGCTGTTCAAAATCTGACAACAGCAGACCAATTACTAGATCGCACTTTGGCCCTTATGCCACGCAAGACGTATTCTGACCGAGACACATCAGATGACTATCAATACTTATTTAATATTGTTACAAAATTTCAATCATCGCCAAAGCGTAACAACATTTTCAAACTTCGTGCACAAACATGACGAGTAAGTACTAGACATACTGCTAAATGAATATCGGAGTCTCCACTTGTTAGCGCATACTTATTTAAACACTTTATAAATCTCTAAAATCGGTTAAAAATAAAAAGATGTTAGTGACGAAGTTATGCTCGAGCTTGTTCTAATTTGGAGAAACTAACAATTTTTACACACATGAGTGACATCAAAGTCACGGGCATTGACGAACTACATTTAAAGTTATTCAACTTCGGAGAAATTGGAATAAGTAATTAGCTGCCCGAGTTTATCACCTCGATTCATAGTTTCGGATAGACCTCAAATGTGTGGTAGAGTTCCGTCGTGGTATCCATCCAAAGAGTAAAGTTAGTACTTCAGATAACTATTGTAACATCTGTTTGTTCTGTGCTGCATCAAACGCAGTGTATGCTAATTTCCTCAGAATGGTTTTCGTAGGGAAAACGAAGCAAATTAGAGAAAATCATGATGATTTTTGATCGGAATCAGTGAGTATCAGCAACCAAACTTCGTTTCTATTTCAGTTGCTTTTGACTTTGTTCTGAGTAAGATGTGATGAAAATTAAAGAGGTTCCGAAAAAATGCTTGATTTCTTAACGCTTGCTATGCGACAGCTAAGCATCAGTGTTTTATAACTAATGTATTATTTTTTCGTTTGTTTCGCTACTGTTTGTTGAGGAAAAGTGTCATGTGTTTGTCTGCTCAACCAGGATGTGTCATCACTCTCCTTAATTAAATTATGTAACCTAGGAATCTTTGAAAGGTCTCTAAGATTCCTCGGAATAAAAAATGGGCGTTATTGTCTGCATACAGAACTCGAATGTACAGAAAGGTCTTTATTTTACGGTAAATGAAGACGAACTCCAGAATCATTAAACGTTCTCCGTAGTGTTCATCTGGTATTGTGAAACGTTTAATGCCTAGAAAACAGATAATGTGGTCAATATGATTCAAAGGTTAAGGGCCGTTCTGAACGATGCCTTGAAGCCACTCGTCATCGATTTAGTGTGCCTATGGTTATTCTGTGTGGTTCGCATAATCAACATTATCAGGCCAATTAGCCATGCTGCAGCTACCTTTGCAAAGTAATTCAAACCCCTGAGAAATCAGCTGTTCAGTTAAACAAGGAAAAGTCTAAGTTATTTAAGACCAGTATATCGCCAATTATTTTGAATGACATTGAGTGATTGTAGATGACCGTTCGTATCTGACAACACTAGAAAGGCTTTTAAAATCATCTGCGTGCAAAAGAGAAGTTAACATCAATCTTAATTTAGTTTTTTCCTTTATAAGTATAATCTTACGTTTAACTAAAACACGAATCAAGGTTTTTATACTATTTATACAAAGGTCATGCTTAAGAGACATGCATTTAACTTAAAATTTAATTTAAAGCGAAAACATTGAGGAATAACATCATGTTTTAAACAAATACTTAAAAAGGAAATATTTGACACTTGTCACACGAGTTGTTGTTTCAATAGTGTATATTTATTATACCATTTAACGGCATTACTGCTATAATTCCATGTTAAATGTTTCTTGAAGGAATTTCTTTTTTGCGAACCTGGATTAATTGAAATTACCTGATCTGCGTTTGACTAACGCAGCTTTCATTGTTCCAGTAATTTTCTTTTGGTAAAATATTTCTGCCTATCATACCGTAGACCTTCATCGGTTGCATTTCACGAAACAAATGAAGCAAGAAAGGCTTCTCGGATATATTTATTCGCTCTGTATGGCTTATGTAATTGTCAGCTCAGCGTCAGGAGATATTTTCCAGGAGCAACTATTATTGATCAACCACTTCTATTACATCATTATTTGATGTGCAATCACCATCACATTTATGTAAGGAACGTCGATTATTTGGCTGGGGCACTATCTGAGAAAGTTTCACATCAAACATACTCACCAGAATACCTAAGCAAATCCGATAAATGGCCTAAAATGCAGAAATGGTAGATAAGCAATTTTTCAGCTCAACACATACGATATCAGTCCCATGTTCGCACCTTACACTTTTTAACCAAAAATCAATATAATAGGTGAAAATCCGCGAGAGTCAAGCAACACACTGAGTCCTATTGTTAAACCTGGTGACATTTGCTTGCATAATATAGGTTCATCTAAGACCCACGTTAAAAACGAAAATAAAGATCTCCCGTATGTGCATGCATTTAGATCAACAGCCTTAAAATATTGTGCAGCTACTGTTGTATGACAAAGTAAGCAACTTTAAAGAATATAATAAAATTAAGGGTTCCAATGTATACGTTGCACGGGACTGTTAATATCAACCAATAAAGGGATGAAAGTAAAGGAACCGCATGAAAACTCACGAATTCAAAGATATGCTGTCCTAATCCGTGTATAACGTTTATTGAAAAGCTGTAAGCAATGTCGCAGCAAATCATGATATCAGTTTTTATGCTTATTAAGGCCATAAATGGTCTGGTAGATACATTTCATTTTATACGGCATATAATGTTTCAATCATATCAGCATCATATATAAAATGAAATCGGCCAATATAATGTTTCTGAAAAATCACTCCTACTGATTGCATGATGTTTATAATGTAAGGAAGACCGGAGAAGGCCAGTTGCATATTTGCATTGAAAGTGTGACAGTAGGATACACCTGAAGAAAATAAATTCTTTGTCCGATCTTTGATGGGCAAGATGAAATTAAACATGAACTCAAAGAAAATTGGTGAACTTTGCGTGTGAAGTTACGAGAACGTGTGTGTGTATGTGTGTGTGTGTGTGTGCATGCACATCTATCTATGTTACTGCTTTTTTCAGATGACTTTAATTTAAATAAGCAATTTAGCTGAAATTTCAAATGTAGAAATCAATTAATTTAAATTACTATTGGAAATAGCGAAACCTAAATGACTTTTCAAACTGAGTATTATAAATATACCAAACAAATTCTGATTTACAATAATGAATGGATACTCATTTGACAAAAACAAAATATACGCCAATTCTAGTACACTGACAAATGTATATTTAATGGAATTAGTGTTTATATAAAGCTCGCAATTGTAAACGCCCCGGCTTCAAGTAAATGCCGTACGACGTTACAAACTCGGTTAAGGTGCTCTGAATAGAGATTAGTTACTGATATGGGGGCCCTTAAGAGGGCCTTGGCGGCGTTCGCGTAAGTTATATATATGTAAGTTGATGTTCTGTTCCTTGGGTGGACTCTGGTTGTGGTTCCTGCTGTTTTTATCATATGTAGACAACTTGGTTGAAGTTCTGCATTAATTGGCTCGTCTTGCTGGCTGAAGTGCAACACGGTGAGTCACGAATGTTACCAATTGTTGGTGAAACAAATCAATATCCAGCGTAGGTATTGACAGCCGACAGCACGCACATGTGTAACACGAGGCAGAAAGCATATATGACCAACTGACTTGCATGGTAAATTACCGTGCTTAAATAGCATGCAATATGTGTACTTGCATACTATTGGTTAAACGTGGTTAAACGTGGTTAAACGGCAATTTTGCTTTTTCTCATTGGTGCAACGTAAATAAATTTGAATTTAATTTACGCAATATGTCGGCGATTGATTTGTGTCGTTACACAATAAAGATTTAATTTATCTGATATATTCAACAGTTCAAATAGTTTACGCCAATGTGATTGTTTTGTCAAAAAAATACATGGGCTTCATAGATGGTGTACTAACTACAAAAGTTCAAATAGAATGCTAAATAAACTTACCTCTCTCGCGTTATCCACGTCACCATCAGTTAGTACAATAACCTCACGGAACCAGCCTTGTCCACTTATTTCCTTACTGAATACACCGTCTTTCAAGGTTGACAGCAACTCTGTCCCACCCAAATCAGCTTCTATGCCTTCCTGGAAGGTAATCGCTGCGTTAAGTGAATCCTCGGTATACTCTCTCGGACCACTAAAAAGAGGAATAATTAAACGATTCTAAAAGTGATCATAATGCATTACACATATACCTTTAGATGGCTTGGCATTTTAGCAAAGGTTATGAGCTAGAAAAATGGGATATGAACAAAAATAGCATTAGAGCTTCCATTAGACGATTTTACAATTGGATTAACAAAAGAAGATGACTTTCGTTGTCTGCTAAAAGCTGAACTAAATGTCCTCCATGACATTGTAAAGAAAGATAAATTTATTTAAGACAACAAGAGAATACGTAAAATGAATTGAAGTATTAAATGACGGAAACACAGTGAAATAAATAAAGCTGGATAAAGATTAATGTGTGGCATCAAAGATGCCTGCATTAACATTTGATACAGTACGGGTGCTAGAAAAATTAACTAAGTGCTTATCTACTATAAATCAATTTTGCGAGCTCGAAGTAAATGTCAATCCCATTGGACTTAACCGTTCGTCGAACGACATAGCAAAACTATCGTCAGTCACACACACTGACGCGTTTCAACCTTCCATGATCATCTTCAGCGTACGACGGAAAACTGACTAGCGAGGATAAAACCGCAATGCATATATATGGAAAGCAAAATTGAAGTAGTAGTCTCGCATATATTGTACTTGACTGGAAATTTCTGATGTGTAATTTCTATGCAGTCATGAAAATTAACTTTTTTCAGCTTTCGTCACACATATATAGGTAATACAATTGAACAATCATTGATTATTTGTAAAGCAAGTAAAAAATAAGAATTGCGAATCGCTCATAGCGGAATGAATAAATAATATGTACGAATTACGTAAAGCTTGATGGATTATTTGCCTGCTTGAGCATTTTGTTCCTTTTGAATGCCTTACCGCATTTTTATGTCCAAAATATTTCTGGAAAGTAACTTACTTTTTGCATTGAACAAAAACGAAAATAATAACGAATTTACATATTCAATTTATAACGCGAATGATATAAATCAGAGGGCTGTATTTCAAGATATACAGTCACGTCAATTTGAGACTTACGATGAGTAAGCAATTTTATGGTAATAAATGTAACTGCTGTCAAGATATTCGATAATTAGGGAAAGTCCGTCATACTTTCAGATAGTTGCTGGTTTCCGCACGATCACCTGTAAGGCTTATGTGGTTGCATTCTGAGTAATATCCACGAGAAAGAGAAACAGAATACATGAAGCTCCATCCAAACCTGTTTGGTTAGTCTTCACCATGCAGCTGAAACCATCCGCTTGCTTAAATACTCTAGCAACCCTCTGAAAAATGACCAAAGATTTAATTACTCACAAAAAATTTCACATTAGATTAGCATAGCACATAAAAGCCATCCAATCACAGCCTAGCTAGGTACAGTCCAAATGGGTACAGGCACGAAATAGAGATTTTCAACCTCGTTTTCTAAAAATTGTGTTAAAGAAATTTATCCTTCGTATTGTTAAGTATTTTCTATTTTTTGTGTTAAAATAATCTCTATACTATTTTAAAAAACTCCTTATCTAAGACAAATGACAAATTTTATTCCTCATTGAAAGAAATAAGCCCGTAGCAATTTTTTCATAAATTTCATATAACGTACAACCCAATCGAAAATTTATCATCCTTATCCGCATAATCGTCTTTATTTTTGTTTTAGACAAAAATACACAGAAACGTATAATGTGATATTACATAACTATTTAAAATTATTATTACCTACATGACGATCATAAAAGTATAGTAAGTCGCGAGAATTTTCCATTTTCATTCGCAAAATTATACCGTCTCTCGTACATAGTCTGATTTGTCCAAGCTTTCAAAATAAATGTGGACATCAAAATATTACCGGTTGATAAAGAAAAGGACGTAGTTATTATGAACAAATCAGACTTTATGCAAAAGCCGGAGAACGTGTTGAAATACAATACCAAATTTACGTGTCTGGAAGATAAGACAGATTAAACCGACAAAGTTGACCGCAAATTGGTAAAAGAGATTAACAACTAAATAGATGCCGGCTTAACTGATGAAAATGATACACTGAGGCTTAAACTAATTGGACCATCTACATCGAAAATGTATGGACTACCAATAACACACAAAAAAATTGTCCTATGAGATCAATATTATCAATGGTCAATTCTCCATTCCATGCACTGGATAAATAGTTATACTAATAGGTAATCATTCGATTGGCCATTCTTTTGAGTTTTTTAACATATTTCAAAATATAAATTTTAAAACTAAGATTATGGTTGCGAAATTGATATAATCATCTTACCCATTAAGTACTTACATATGTCAGTATAAACTAAGAATTTATTGTATAGAAAAGGCAATCCATCCAGTAGAGCGGTTTCGTCCTTATTGGGAACTTATCATGTACTGGCCAGAATTTACCGCGGACGGGGCTCGAACATGGGCACATCTGCTTCGGAATCTGGTGCTCTAACTGCCGAGCCTCTCTGTCCTTGTAGTTCAGTTGTTAGAGCTCTGGTCTGGTTAACCAGAGTTCATGAGTTTGAATCTTATCTGGGGCAATTAACATTTAGTGTCCTTGTAGCTTTGCTGTTAGAGCCCTGGTCTTGCTATCCAGGGGTCATAAGTTTGAATCTCATCGGGGGCAATTAACATTTAAGGGCGGCATGGTGGCTCAGTGGTTAGAGCACCAGATTCCGAAGCAGACGTGCCCAAGTTCGAGCCCTCTCCACGGAAAATTCTGGCAAGTATATGATGAGTTCTCAATAAGGACGAAACCGGTCATCTAGATGAACTGCCTTTTCTACACTATTCAATTCTTAGTTTATACTGACAAAATGTAAGTGCTTAATGGGTTAGTTGTTTATATCAAGTTCGTAACCTTGATTATAGTGAATGTTATCACCGACCGCGCAACCAATGTTCGTTTAATTTTATGGTGTCTTGTGATGTTAAATCTTTGTTTACAACTTTTCCAATTGAAGATAGCATTGCCATTAAACTCCAAGCGGTGGACTAAAACAAATTAGCATCTCCGGTGCCAGGACATACTGTACACTAGCTTATCTTACTATGCACCAATGATGTACAGCATCGTGTTATTGGAAGCGTCCGTAAATATTTAAATTGTGTTTAAATAAGGAGCCACCTATCTCCAGGCTTAGCTGAGATTTTCCTTGGTTTTCATGAAAACAAATCATTAAGGAATGACAAAATTAAATTTGTACGATGTCCATGATATATTGCTTGTTCTTAAAAGCAGGTCGCAATCACGAATTCTGCTTCAAATTTTCAATAAAGTACGTAAGAAATACCAGTTCTTCGTCAAAGTATGATGAAGAAGATTGTCCACATTCTTGGATTTACTAACAAAGAAATCTGATAATTATAAATTAAATAGAATAATTAACCATATACCAACCTGGTCTTCACAGTATTTTAAATATTGCAGTTCCTTGCCTTTTCAAGAAGTGATATAGGGATTAATTCAGATTCAAAATCAGTACCATGTACCTTTTTCGACACGATAATGTTGTTATTGGTTACTAACACAATAGCCTTAGTGTTAGTATCCTTTACAGACTCGGTATATATATTATATAGTGTGAGTTAGCATTGAAGTCGTATTGTCGTTGACTTCAGATTATGTTAGCTTCACTATTATAGGTTTACACATTCGTCTAGGAGATTGTACCGTCCTATTATTCCACATTCTTCTACCGAATATATAGTGGTTAAAGTGCGTAATACCGGCTCCTACTGATGAGTCGCCAGTAAGCACGAAACGAAAGTGCATGAGATTATACTTTCTGTTCATGCTGTCTTTGGTGTATCCTTCTGGTCACAACTGAACTAATTTGTTACTAGGTTCGCAACACCTAATACATACTTGCATATGTATTATTTCTCCGCAACAAAAA
>JAQBSW010006484.1:0-48196 GCA_029291075.1 Eudiplozoon nipponicum | reverse complement strand
TGGTCGTTTAATCATATAAAAATGTTTCATTCAGAAACACTTCAGCTGGTAGCGTGGCGTCTGTTCTACAATAACAAATTGGGAATGGTTAGTTGGAACATTTTATCTACAGTATGCCATATAGACTCCGAATAAATAAATAGTAACCATGCAAACATTAATTAGTATAGAACTGAACAATATTTGTAGCGTACGACACGGCGGTTCCGTGGTTAGATCAAAATATTTCCAAGTAGACGTGCTCAAGTTCGAGCTCTATCCGCGGCAATATCTAGACCTTATGTGATGAATTTTCTTTAAATTTAATGAAAATATCGACAATAAACAAGTTAAGCAAAAATTTAAACTAATTAGAAGAAAAAGTAAAATAAGATCTAAATTTCTGACGAAAATACATGGGATTGTTTTAAATGCATGTGGGACTACTCTGATAAGGCAAGCAAGTCAGAAATGTGAAAAGTCAGACGGAGATACGATAAGAAACTAGAAAACTTAGGTCTTTATAGGCCGTTGATAAAAAATCTAATTGATTTTTTGTCTAAACCTATGGTTAAATTTTCAAAAGTTGATATTATGGAAAGAAAGATTAAATTAATTAGCCTCAGACTAAATACAACATATTACAGTTAAATACTGTTTCTTGCGAAGAACTAATATATATGCAAGTATGTATTAGGTTTTGCGAACCTAGTAACAAATTAGTTCAGTTGTGACCAGAAGGATAAACCAAAAGGCAGCATGAACGGAAAGTATAATCTCATGCACATTCGTTTCGTGCTTACTGGCGACTCATCAGTAGGAGCCGGTATTACGCCCTTTAACCACTATATATTTGGTCGGAGAATGTCAAGAATAGGAAATATGACTGAATTAATAATTTCCATGTTTAATCTCAGAGTGAATCTTCATCAGGATGATATGCATCCATATTGATAAAATTGGAGAATGGTTAGCACAAAATCATTTCGATGGCTGCGATAAAATGTACTATCGGTTTAAAAATGATAATGTATATAATAAGATATATAAGTACCCAACAGAAAATTTACAATTATAAATTACAGCTTTAATGTGATCTGAGGTATTAGATTCACTGCTAGAAAATTTAAATAAAAGCTACTTTCCAACATATAAAGCGGGTTTTATTGAAGATTCGTAAACATGGTAATCTACTTAAGTGAACCCTGAATGTCCTGAATTCATCAATTTAGACAATTTCAGAATTTCCGTGTCACAGAATTAGAGAATACACATATTTCCTATAGTATAGAATGGGAACACATACCTATTGACATTATTATTAATTATCCCCGTGAAAGAGTTATTGGTTGGTGCTAAACATGTTCTGATGGAGTTCCGGCATTAATAGAAGTAAGTAGAATGTCATTTAGAAATGGAATTTACAAAAGTCAACCATTATTCATTTGTAAACCTTGAAATTGGTGGATGATAAAGGCAATCAATTGTTGGTGGTTAGCGACATGACAGTGTCTATGTTGGAGGTTATGTTATAAGTACTTTTAGTGAAATGTGGGGCTTAAAGTCGGCTAAGCGGACGAGTTATTAAACAGACAGGCAGAATGCCTCTACACGGTAAGTTAAAAGACACTTCATATGGAATAGCATGCGCTGAACCTGAATGTGGAATAATAAAACCAAATAAGAACCAGTATTCGACTGGTTACGTAACACGTGTCAACAATTATACTTCAAAACAAACTGAAAATTTACATAATTATATACCATTCAATCAGTTTGGCGAGAAATTGAAATAAAAACACGTTTATAAACACCTATATTATCATTATTACCAATAGAAATTATAAGTTATGATTTACAAAGCATTCGCAACTACAAGGTTGATGCAATAGCGCAAATAGAGGAACACCGCGAGATGAAGTACACAGGTCCAATAAAAGAAGGAATATCGTATTAAAGAAAGTCAACGGGTAAACGAATATTCATATATCAGGCGCTAGTTGATCATCACAATCATTCAAACACACACACACAAACACACCCAAGCACAAACAATCATGCGATATATATATAAATCATCAAAATTATAACACTAAATGATGAAATCTTCTCGTAAATCCGTAAAGGGAGCGCATAATCAGACGCCTATTCTTCACTCTATAGAATTCAAATGAGGAAAATTTAAAGCGAATAATTTAGTAGTTATATATATATATATATATATATATATATATATATATATATATATGTATATAATTGCAATATAATGACAGTAAAAATTAGAATTTTTACAAGGTAGCAATGGCGAATCATCAAGTGTCCAAGCTTCGACCCTATGGGAAACTTGTCGGGTACTTGTAGGATCGAGGCGCATTTGCTTCGGAGTGTCGGATATATCCGCATAGATTTTTTCCATGTTCAAACCAAAATGTACTCTTCTTAGCATGACTGCAAATGAACGTGGCCACAATTAATTACGTGATTTCACATAATCGATTTTATGAGAACGATGCGCAAGACGCCAAATTCAATAATGCACACTATTTGGCATCTTTATTTTAGGCTGATTCGGCGCGTTCGACTAATATCAAACTGGCACTAGTTGCTCAGTTGGTAATATCAATTCTTTTGTTCAAGTTTGGGAAATTGAAGGAAATATTATTAAAATATTATTATTTACGTGAACAAAGCGAGTGTGAAAAATAGAAACCAATCAAATTATTATTTTTAAAAGTAAATGGGATTGGTGTTTATCTCGACCTTGCAAAGTAAACATAATGAATGACTGCTATAGAAAAAGTTCGTTGTATTGAATACGTGCAATGCATAAAAAAGAAGTGCGACACGCGCACACGCACACACACACACATACACACATACACACACGAACACAGCCGAAACAATTTATTGTTTGTCCAATCGATTAAAAGTAATCGAAATTTATTTTATCTAGCTGGTTGAATTTTAAATTGATTTGTATATGCTATGTAGCAACGTGTTAATTACCCAGTTTGCTCAGACGTTACTTTATTATTACTTGTTCTGCACATTAACAAGAAATCCCAACTTTTGTAAATTAATGATTGTTATACATTGTTGTAAAACATTGGTATTTTTTGTTATTTTGGGAAAATATCAATAGTTTTGATGCGAAGACAATCCTTGACTTGCATGTTGTTTTGTCTATCGATAATGCATAAGCGCATCTAAATAGGAGAATTGTTTAGCTACTTATATTCAAGTATTGATATGTAAACACAATAGGTTTATCAAGATATTTTGTCGTCAAGTCATCCTGTTAGGCAGACTTTTTTTACAGTTTTGAGCACATTGCTTTATATTCTTTAATATTATTTTTGTCAATCTAAATTAAATAGAAGTTCTTAATGCTATAAACCATAATTTATGATTACGGCTGAAACGCGTTAACGTAAATAATAATGAACAAAAGTTCAGAATTTCCACGTGTGATTTTCACAACACATCATTTCCAAAAGCGAGCAAATTTTAAATTTGGTGAGTTTTGTCCGGCTAATGAGAAAATCTACTACCACTGTAGGCTTACGTTTTTTCCCGCTGATTCAGAGGATTGTGACAAAGTTGTATGAGAAGAACTGATGTTAAAAGTTGTGTTATGAAGATGAGGATTCGCGAAGCTTGGTTGAGGGCTAAGCACGATATATTGTCGAGGCATGGACACGTTTGACTGATGTGTTGTTGGCTGCAGAATCGCACCCGTATGGAGTATGGGCGTCTGTTCTATTCTGGACGCCGTAGTTGATACCTGTGCCGCTACGGTAGTGGTTTGTGGAAGACCGATTGATGCCGAAATATGCGACGGAACTAACTGATAGACTGATAGTGGTTGGCCCGCTAGAGTATGATAGGAATTCGTCATTCGATTTACAGTAGAACCAATTGTTACTGAAGCACCTTGTTGAGTCGTTGAAGGATTGTTTGAGTCATACAAGTTTTCCGTATCACTGCAAGTCACTTTAAGTTTTAGGCTTCCATCCGATATAGAGACGAGTGGTTCATCAAACATAGAGTGTTTACAGTAATCAGTAGTGTCTAAGCCGCATTTCTGGCCGGTGATTTGCTTAAGATTCGTCAGTTTAATGCAGCTGTCATCCATAAGTGTTAGCTTCACCGAAGCCATTGAGTCGCAGCGTCTAATCGTATTTGGATTAAAACAGGTGTCAGCTTGTTGAGATTCCTTTGACTGGCGCCGTTGCCAGTGATGTATACTAGGCGTCCAACGGGAATTCTCGCGATCAGTGCTAGCAACAATGGCTGTGATATTTTGCTGTGGCATTTGCGCGTAACAGTTTGGATCGATGCGGCCTATGGCGTTGAACATTAGCGGTGAACGACGTGATAGAGAGCTAATCTCTTTGGTTCGCTCAGATTCAAGCTGAATATCCGTAGTCGAGTAAGTTGCCATCAGGTTTGATAGGCGTGCGGGGTTCTGTTTAATTTATTTTGAAATAAAAAGTTAAGTTTTTTACCAATAGGCATGTGAAAATTAAAAAAAATGAAAACATTTCTTTGTGAAGCTATTAAAAAAACATATTTTACAGCGGGTTTTTATTTTTGAATGGAAAATTTTTGTATATACGCATACGCTAATGCATTATCGATATGGGTTAAACATGATATTCGAGAGAAAATGAAATTCATCCTCTAGACTTGTTTTGAACATATATGGTCTTAAAACTCACAAAAATGCCACCGAATCCGCACATTCTGTGTAAGTTTTGCATATATACCAACTTAGGAGTTATGGTCTGCTTTTCCGTCGGGAAGGTTTTACATGGATTAACATTTTACTTGAAGTTCTACCAGCTATCTACACTGCCTTACAAAATACAGACACTATTCGATCTGTGCAAGCGATTTTGAACTGAAGTATATTGTCAAAATTTTATTATATATATATATATATATATATATATATATATATATATATATATTTTTTTTATTATGACAAAGTTATGTATATTAAAAATCCTATTTTTACTTAAATAAAGAAAAATATTTTTCAGCCTGCAAATATTGTTTGTTGCCGCATTAACGTTTTCTTGTCTTGTAATAATCATTGTTGCCTACAGATGATGAAATGAAAAGGAGCTACGTGTTTCGTCAACAGCCAGTAACAGTTTCCTTTTTCGCTGTTATATAACCAAAACCAATTGGTAAATATACTGAAGGTAAACTGATGAAATATTGATGTGTGTTTGCATTTACTGTGCCTATATTACATAATGTCTATTAATGTATAGCGTGTATATTCAACTTTATAAAATTTTCATTTCACATTATATGAAATAAAGTAGAAGATATTTAATTATATTTGAATTGTAAAGAAAATAAAGGGATAATTTAACTGCGTTTCAAATACCTGGTTTATAATAAGTCTCTGCTTTAATTTTAATATATGTTTAGCAATTTAAATTGTATGATTTGCTTAGTTTGATTTTTATATCGAAGGATAAATTGAATTAAGGCCCGACATTGAACACTTTAACGATTTCGGCATAACCTCATATTACACGAATGCAATTATGTAGCAGAATAACCCCCAGTGATTACTGTAATACTGTGTAATACTTTCTTATTGAGTTTGCCAGTTGGTTATTTTACGTGCTTTGAAATCACACGTTTCCACACCCTACCAAGACATAACTTGTGCAAACAGTAAAGAATCGTTGGTGGCTCCTTAAGCTTTAAGAATTTGCCATTTATAAGAATTGTTAATGTTAAACATTTAACAAGTCAATAATATTGGGCCTTCAGAGTTATGCAAGACAGGGCAAGCTCCGAAGATTTGGATTAAACAACCAAATTAATTTCATGTAACTGTCCTGAAGAGGGAGCACAATACATTTATGTGAATCATTTAATCGGCATTGCGACCAAACAAGTTAATCGTTAAGACATCAAAACGCAAGTCGACAGGCTAGCTAAAAACTTATCTGAGTTAGAAGAAATTTAATTGTCAAATATTTGCGTTTTTGACATTTATTTTTACAGATTAAAATAAATCTCCCAAGGAAAAAAAATCGAAAATGACATCTCTCAAAGTGAGAATTAGGTTCACACTATTTCCAGCCGAAAATAAATAATTGCCGCTCTCGAATCATTAAGTAAACAGGAAACACAACTATTTCACTTTAGATGAATTTAATTTCAAGATATTTATCGACAAATCCAGTTAAGATGTTTCGGTGATGGTCAGCATACAATAAAGCTAAGAAAACGTCAATGACAATTTCTTTAGCTAATTAGCTTGCTATGGCGTATCCTAGCAATCTATTAGTTTCTTTTAGGTTTTCAGCAGATGCGCTCAGATGATAAAGAAGAATTGCCACTTTACCTTGTGTTTCATGAAAGATTTTCACATGTTGTTTAATTTGATCGCAAGTGCTAAAATTGATAAGAAAGGCAATGTTTTGTGTGCCTTTTACTAGTTTGGCAAGAAATGGTAAATTAAAACACTTATATGTTCCCTCTGGCATCATGACGAAGGTATATAAAGTGGATTGTATGTTTCGCTCGAATAAATTCTTTTGGAAATTGCTGGTAAAAATATCCCCTTACACATAAAGTGCGCTGCCGAGTCGCATTGCATTGGTGCTTAGGTAAATGCCGGCTTGTTTTGGATCATAGAAAATAGAGATGCAGCTGAATTTTTCTACTCGCCTGTGAGCATGCTTTCAATTTAGAATTGAATTTTCCGACAAACAGATCAACTGCAAGTCGAATCGCTCTTTTTGCGTACACAAACTAATGGAGCGGATTGTTCGTTTATCTATATGGCAACAATTTCAACTGAATTCCATATCGCATAAATTATAATAATTTTCATTGAACGCAAGTAAATAAAAAAATATTCTTTTTGACCGATACATAGTCCTGATTTAATCAATAAAATAAGCTCTAGTCAAATTTGATTTAAATTAAAATTCATGATCCTTGGAGAATAAAAATGCTCACAAAATTATCACCTTAAGATTTAACAAGAATAACATAATTTGGTGAATAAAGTACAATGTTTTATATTATTTTCATTAATTTTTTTTAATAGCAGTAAGTATCTCAATTTATCTGATTGATCGCAATCAAGCAATCAGGGATATTACATCAATAGATAAGATTAACATTCAGATATCATCAGTTCAAAACTGTTGGCGAAGACATTTGCCATGCTTACTCTGACGATGACACTACAGATTCAAGAAATAATTTTTGTGTTTGACCATGGTTTTACAAGATTGACCTTCTACTAATCTCAAATTGTCTTCAATGATAAGCCTAGATGAAACAAGCAGCAGCTGCACAACGGTCCATCACTGAACTGTAAGAGTATTGTACTTCCAAAATAAATGTCAAGCAAAATGCATGGAATGCTAATAGAGATAAGAACTACATCTTAACTTTTTATAACTATTAGTTGACTGTACTAGTAATATGCCTCCAATATTCGCATTAACAACAACGCATAGAGTACCTCTTGAGATAAAACCGGCATATTAGCTCGTTAAAATATTAAATAAATAACTTTTTAATTTCTGTTTCCCGTTACCGTTTGTGTTGTGTCTACACCAAAATGATAGAAATGTGTAAGAATATTTTGAATCATAGTAATTACATTATATTAATCTAATTGTTGAAAATTGGATTTTTGGTTATTCAAGTATGCCAATAATCATGTTTTAACTACCAGGAAGTCGAATGTTATTATAAATAATTGGTTTAAGCCCTTACAACAAACGTTTTAACTAGGTCAGTTAAAGCCAAAGTTGGTATTTTCAGAATGAGTTTAGTTGACGCAAGTCAACATGGGACTTTGGAAGCGGTTTAAAATATAATTGGTTAGTAATGAAATGTGTCCGAAATTAAAATAGAAAAATTGTCGATTTAATTATATTTGAGATTTTTGGTTTGATAATTTTGATAATGGGAGTAACTTGTTTTATTTATGTTTTCTTGGATTTGGAGTAGTAACAGATAGTGATTTATGTGTTTGATATGTCGTATATTATAGCAAATGAAATCCAATTGACTCATAATGATATTCTTTGGTAAGGACTAGAAAAGACAACAGTCAATGTAATGATAAATCTTTAATTGCGTAATTATATCACTATAACAAGTAAAACATAGAAGCGTCTATATTTTTCTCAATTATGCATGCTATTTAGAGCAGCCCAATCGTCTTTATCAGCAATTAGAGAAACATTTCCGTTAGTGTGGTCCTGAAACTACATTTATTTATTTATTTTTCAGACGGACTTACGTCGACCGACCAACGAAGTTGCTATTAACTGTAGTGATAGTACATTGTAATGCAAAGGCCCAAGGCAAATGGAATGTTAATTCTACATATGTAATTGCACAATCTTTATTGAAATCTCGCATGTATGCTTAACGTAAACAACATTAAAGTTACAAAATGCAGTAAAAGATATATTGCCAATTTATGAAGATATATTGGCATGTTGACGTTTGCACCATAATTTGTTTTAATAAATTTAAACGATTGTTAAACCATTTATATAGTTAAACGAACATTGATTGCGCGGGTGGTGATAACAATTATTATAATCAAGGTTGCGGTCTTGATATAAACACCTGGCTAAATACTTACATACATGTCAGTATAACCTATGAATTGTATAGTGTAGAAAGGCAATTCATCCAGTAGACCGGTTTCGTCCTTATTGGGAGCTCATTATGTACTGTCCGCGGCAAACTTCTGGCCAGTACATAAAGAGTTCCCACAAGGACGAAACCGGTCACTGGATGAATTGCCTTTTCTACACTGTACAATACTTAGATTATACTGACATATGTAAGTAATTAATGGGTCAGGTGTTTATATGAAGACCGCAACCTTGATTATAATGATTGTTAAACCATTTGAATAATACTTCCTCAACTGTCTATAAACTTTGTTGTGTTGTATATATATATATATATATATATATATATATATATATATATATATATATATATATATATATATAGCTTAATTTGAATATCTTATTTTTCATTAAACAGTTCTATTAGACTGCTTTCATATAATGGTAGAACAGAATTTTCGCTTTAATTATCTTTAGTTCATTATCATGACATTTAAATATGTTCACTTATTTATTATTACAAAGTATTTTGTCCAGCATCGATTGATTATCTATAGATAGAGAATGATGCACGTTTGTTGCTCAGACTGTTACATAACGATAAATTTCAAATAACATATTACAAATCAATCTCGTCTAATGCTCCATTTGAGTCCCGAGAAATATAGCAAAATGCCGTGCTCAGATAATTAAATTTGCTTCGAATTTGGAGTGCAAAAACACTTTTACTTGTGTAACATAGCAGATTCAGCATTAATAAAAAGAAAAGCGCAACTATCACAGACAACTTATGAGAGATTGAATTAGCTACAAATTATGTGAACTGGCCATTAGTTATGCAGTTTACGGCACACGTATGATTTGCGCAGAAGATATGCATGTATACCTCCAATTGGAACACGCAAAAATCGAGTTATTAATTCAACAATGAAATTACTTGCTATATTCTGTTTGAGATCGAAAGACGAACGAGATATAATTTAAAATTTAGTCATGTATAGTATGCTTGATACTTATTGGAAAGAAGCTGAATTTGTTAATGAAATTTCGCCTATTAATTGCATACTTAAATAACCCATAAACTATTTTGTCTCATAACGTATTGATGAGAATTTATACGTTATATGTGAAATTTTTAAATTCAAAACCAAAATGTGGTCCTCCTTACGTCGGAATTCTGGAGAATTGAAACAAGAAAAGTCTTAGTTATTTAATAAAGTAAACGTTTTAATTTTATTCTGAAAAAAATTAAATAGTCGGAAAATATATCTCATCGTGTTAAATAACGTTTGTTGCGAAGACCTAATATATATGCAAGTATGTATTAGGTGTTGCGAACCTAGTAACAAATTAGTTCAGTTGTGACCAGAAGGATGAACCAAAGGCAGCATGAACGGAAAGTATAAACTTATGCACATTCGTTTCGTGCTTACTGGCGACTCATCAGTAGGAGCCGGTATTACGCCCTTTAACCACTATATCGAGTGTTACGCTTTCTATAATAAAAATTCCAAACTAACAAAGTTTTTTTCTTTAATTTAATTTCGCGAACTTGGAGTAAGTACCAATACCGTTGTATTTCACCAGATGTCGAACAACATAGCAAGACTACCGTCAGTCACACATACTGCCGAAGTGCTTTCAAACATTTATCAAATGTATTTACTAAAGGGCTTATCTTTTATTTCCTGTCTATAACTATTCTACGAACGAGTATATATATATATATATATATATATATATATATATATATATATATATATATATATGCAAACGAAAAAGATATTTATTTTTGATAATTTGTCAAACATTTGACAGGTCGTCTCGCATGTTTTAATTTAAGAAGACTATTGTTGAATTAATCAATTTTAAAACATATTTCGTGGCATCGTAGGAACAATTAGGGAAGCATTACGAGTTCATTTGACTTACGATGAGATAACACCCAATTAAGGCAAATTTAATTTGCATTTTACGCTAGGCGATAAACGAAATGATCAAATTGTTTAATGTACGTTAACTAAGAGTTGTTTTTAAAAAAATTTAATTTTATCCTAAAATATTACACTTTTTATTTGGATTGTATGTAGCAATTAAATAATTATGTAGTATATGTAATCCATCGTACACGAGAACATCGCTAAAGTAGAGTAATTTAGAAAACATTATAAATTGAATATTTATTTCAATAATTATTAAAATATGAAATAAATAAGTATAGAAGTTTAATCACTACAGAAATCATGTATAAGAAGGAGTATTAAATTGTCCTTGGGTTTTTAAATGTATAAACCTTAATCGGAGTATTACTCACTGATTAGTGGTTTAAGTGGAAAATTATTCCTTTAGATTTTATAGTTTTAAAAACATGACATTTTATGCAATATCATATAAATAACGAAGAGTTATTATCCAACCAGAATTAAATAGCGAGCACATTTCGCTGTGTATTCAAATATTGTATATTTCTGAAAACATGTATATTTTCGTTATGCATTCAATGTATGACTATCAAGCTAAGTAGAAAATATTCAGTAGTGCAGGTCTACAAATCCAATCAATTAAATCACCTTCTAAAATTATTCTTCGGTGCAGAAATAAAATCACATTCCTGCAAGTACCTTTTAGGTGGCTAATGATGGCTAAATTTTGAATGAGTTTACTGAATTAGAACAAACATGAGCATATTTCCCTTTGGAATTTAAAAAATGATATATTTTATGTTATAAATATGATCTAAATAAGTGTAAACAGTGCGTGATTAGTAATTGAATATAATTTTGGGAGAGGAGCTGAATTCAAGGTTTGGCGTTATGACAATCGGTCCACCGAGAAGGCATTAAATGTCAACGTAGGTGTGACTACCGAGATGAGGAAAGCCATATATCCTATTTTAATGATATTGTACAAGCATAGCCTTTCAAACAGAAAGATTCTGTCAGCTGGCGTGCTCTTATAACGACCAAGTTATGATTACAATTATTTGACTATTGGTTATTTTATTTGTTACTGCTTGTGGTAGAGGTGCTTGAATGTAGGAAATCTTCGACAATGGCATTTTAAATTTTATAAAAATTTTATACAGCAAAAATGACTATACTTCTCTAACTATGCATTTTGGTTCTCAAATTTGTTTACAAAAATTTATGCGCTTGATGGCATAGACCATTTCGAACAAAAGCATGCCTAGATTGACATTAATGCAATAATGTGCCTTAGTCTTTTTGCTTCGAATACATCCTAATTAAGTTATAACCAAATTGGTTGGATCAATATTTTGATGCTCACCATAAAAACTATAACTAAATTATGGGGAGAATGCCAACAGTGATATAAATTAGTTTAATTTTTCTTTATATATTAAATAACATAATTTAGTAACTATACGCTATGCAAAATTTATCAAGATATTGTAATATGTATTCTACATTCGATATTATATATATTTGAAGTACATTGGCATGTCATTTATTGAATTTTTATATAAATGATTGTATTAGGATAGCAGTATCTTATATATATATATATATATATATATATATATATATATATATATATATATATATATATATATATATATATATATATATATATTGTCAGGATAAATAATATACATGGTATAATGAAGCAAAAACAGTACATCTGGTAACTGATTTGTACATATTTTGGATAAGAAGTGATTTACTGTACAGAATTTGTCGGTGGATGTAATAACCAGAAACAAATGATTTGAAATCTAGGATTTTATCCACAGCTGTACTCATGCCCCGAACTAAACGCATTTATTTTCATATAAAATCTTTTGTTGTCAGTTATATTTAAATCAGCTGGAACTTTTATATGTTGTTTCCTTTGGCCACCCACAATATGTCATTGTAAAACAGACACCATGAGGATGTTATTTCAAATTGAAGTCTTATGATTTTATTTTATATATATGTTGTTAGTATCAACTAAGCAATTTGTCAGCTAACAAAAGCAATTCATAAGTTTGACCGGTTCCTTTCTTATATATATATACATTGACATGAATGACCAGTTGATATTTAAACCAATACTGTGTGCAACGTTCGACCTCGAGATGCAAAAGATGAGTTGCGACTCCCTGAGCCACAAATTATCGATTCAATTCCCGAAATCCATAACCGTGGCAGCCACAGATACGGATATAAACTGTTTTGATTGATATACTGAATGCGCATTTGTATAAAGTGTTCAGTTTACAGAGCATGCGTATTTGTAGTCAAATCCTGAGAATTACTTTTCATAGTTTCATGCATTTCGTGCCATATTGAAATAATAGGTTAGTTGATGGAAAGAGGAAGTCAAACACCGTATTTCAAGAGTCGACTGGAAGTAAAAAATTACCAAGCATTTAGATAATGTGATACAGAATATATATTTCATGAAATTGAACCAAAGAAACTAAAATTCCATTCACGGAAACAGCCATTACGGCTACATATAACAAGTACTCATTACTATTAAAACTAACCTGATATCGAATTGTTGTCTCCATCTTGGAAAACAATTAGTTTCTACATAATGTATGGATATATTGGCCAGTATGTAATGAGTTACAAATAAGGACGAAACCGGTCTTCTGGATGAATTGCCTTTACCACTCTACAACATCTTAGTTTATACCGCAAAGTTTATGTACATATTGGTTTAGGTAATCAAATTAAGATCGCATGTTTGATTAAGAGTAAATATTTTATTAAATTGGACATCACAAATCGTCACTTTGGGTTTTTTAATTTGACGAGATTTTATTGGTTAGTTTAAATTGAAAATGAAAGCGTACCAAATTAAATAATACTGAAAAATATGCTAATAGCAAGTAGCATTTATGACACTGAAATCATTTCAATCGAAATTAATTTTCCAATGCATTATATCTCGCAGTCCCTGACGACTATCAGACAAAGATAAAGCTGACTCGTAGATGAGCTTTATTTGTTAGCGTATGCTATGTTTAGTTTTTACCGACAATATTTTTTAAAATTTATTTATATATTAAGCTACAGATAACGGTTTTCACCGATCTACTGGCTAAATTGTCTCTGCTATATTGGACAAAGCCTAGATTCTGCTGACGAATATGTCCTGCAATATATTTTCCATTCTATAATACGTCTCATTCAGCATGCTGTCTGTCCAACAATGCCAGATGGAGAATGGCTAGTTCGAAATTTATGACGACTAAAACTATAGGAAAGATAAGCCTAAATAATAAATTTAAATATGGCTGAAAGTTATGTGCAATGTTCGGCAGGAGTGGTGAGGTAGAAATGGCCGCGTACGGCGAAGCAATTTTGCTTCGATTTCAGCCCCATCCGCGGCATCATCTGCAAGGTACATGACGAGTTCACAATAAGAAAGAAACTGACCTACTTGATTAATCTCTTTTGCTTCTTTGGGCAATGATATGTTTATGCTGACATATATATATATATATATATATATATATATATATATATATATGCATTAATTTTAAATAAATTTATTTTGGAATAATTTTGTTCAATATAGTCATATATTCATTTAAATTAATCATCTTTACATTTGTAGAGTTTGGCTCATAAACAGATTGGTAGAACTTTATTTTTTTCTTTCGATATTAATTTAATTTGACAGGCAATTATAATTATCTAATTAGAGATTTTTTGATTAAGATCAATAAAAGCAAATGATTTGAACTAAATAATCTGTACCCAAGTTAATGCAGAGTGCCGCGAAAATATAAAGCTATATCATAACTTTTGAAGTGCCTGCTTATTTAGAAAAAAATCTTCGTTTTGTTAGCCATTCGAAAGAGAAAAAATCTATACGCCATCAGAAAATTATTAGGCATTAATGTCTAGAATAGTCATTTAATGATATTTCCATAAGCAAAAAATTGAGTAGTGACAGTCATTCCTAAGTAAATTGTGGTTATTTACATCGCAATATTTGCAAACTTTTCGATCGGACAAAAGATTACGTTATTTACGAAAAAATTACTTTGCGCTGTCGAAATCGCTTGGAATGCTAGCCTTAGGTTGTCATCAAAATATAAATATTTATATTTCATTTTTCAAATATAATTAATTGCTTTCGATAATTAGTTAGCCTAGTTTGGATTTAAAAATTTAAGCTTATCTGAATATTAGATTTTGAGGTTTTGTAAATATAATATATATGTTTGCAACTTTGAGCAAGTATACATTTGCTAATTTTGATATTTATTTAAATGCGAAATACTTGTTGATTATTACTGACTGGGGTTTCGAGCGCATTTTCCAACACACGAATTAAAGTTTGAATAAATAAGGAGAATTTGTGTAAAATAAGCAAATATTTAGAACACACATTTATCATACTCTACTTCCTCAAATTTCCTGTCAAATTTAGCTAAATTTTAAACCAGAAGGTCAATTCATTATGTAGTTTCTGCTTTCATTTTTCTTTTATAACCACATAAATTGAATAAGAATGGCACTACAAGGCTCGTATGTGCAAGTGATACACAACAGCTCGCGTCGAACTGTGATAATGTAAAACGCCCATGATACGTTCCTTTTATGACAAGAGGTATTGGTATGACTGCAACAGCTTAGTGTGACTACCTTAAAGAAGAACAATGTTGGTTAATTCTAAGCTGAGCTGATTACAATTTGTCTGCGCTTTCGTGTTGATCAGCGAAGAGGAGATTTCCATGATAGCTGAAATTTGCTTCACTTCACAGTTTGACTAGTTGGAAACTTTGGCCTGATTTAATGATTAATGAGTTTATTATTCCAGAATGAATCTAGTAAGTTTAATGATATCATTAGTGTATGCAGACAAATGAATCGTGGTTAATTTTGGCTCATATATACAAACAGGTTATGATATATGTATATAAATATATGCCCACCTATTGTAAACAGTATGGAATTAATGCATTAATGTAAACCTAGTCCATTCAATGCAAACCCACTTCTATCACGAAATGCCTCTCGTTTTTTTTGTCTGCTAGACTCTGCATGTTGTATTCATGTTTAAAAAAATAAAAGCAATATATATATATATATATAATGTCCATTGCTATCGAATATTACACAGTATATTTCTATTTAGGCAGATAAAAAACATTAATAACAAAGTGGATAATGGCCATTTATTTCGAGAATACTAAACTTCACTTTATAATCTTTCATTTATATACATTCTGGGTTTCCATTTGGTCATGTGGGTGGCAACAAATCTGACTCGGTTTTACTTCTATTTCTTGTTTATTAAGTGTGTATAGGTTTGTGTCTGTGTGTGCCTGTTTGCATGTCAATTTCTTTCTCGCTGTATTTAATCTTAATGCCTAAGATGTGGTCCTTCTACAATTGATGACTTGAGTGTTAACCACCTGTTCGCATTATTGGCTATTACGGTACTACACTCGGAAAAATAAAATTCTTACACATAACAGCTACCAATGCGAAAAGGTGGTTAACTCTCAAGCCATCAATACAAGAATAACCAGATCTTAGACATCACTTTGCAATACGGGAAGAAAGACCATTATATTTAAACAGGCAGACGCAGACACAAACGCATACACACTTAGTAAACGGCCAAGACAAGATATAGAAGTAAAACCGAGTCAGATTTATTGCTACCCACAGAAACAACTAAAAAGCCAAAATGTATATAAATAGAAAATCTTAAAGTGAAGTTTAGTATTTTCACTTACTCAAAATTTATCATGATATTTAATGATTTATATTTCGATCGAAACACCGATCAACTTTTCCAATATACGTGCTCCTTATTTAAAGAACATACAACATTTTCTACACCACAAAATGACCTAGAGTCTAAATGAGAATTTGTTTATGAATAATTTTCGTTCAGTTGTTATTTTTCAGAATGAACAATATGAATGCTAAATTGTTTGAATCTATGCTTATAATATTTTTCACTGATTGAGAAATAATTAAATTGTATGAAATAGTCTACCGGTTTATGTGTTAATCTTACCTCTCTAAACTATATGTTTAACATATTTGAAAGAAAGTACTAACAAGGACTTTTTAGTGGTACTTGGTAAGTTGTACGTCCAATTCAGTCGATACAGAATTTCATGTCTTTAATGTATATATAGTTATATATATATATATATATATATATATATATATATATATATATATATATATATATATATATATATGTCTGTGCATTGTATTTAATAAAAATTCTGCGCATACATGTTAGAAATGGTTTCATCATGGTTAACGGTATAAAACATAAATCTGATTGTAAATAATTTACAAATAAAGTACCTGTTAATTGATGGTGTAGAATTTGGAGCGTTGTTGAGATAATGATTACGAATTTTGCAAACCTCAGTCGGAATGTCGATCGAATTATTAATCAATAAGTATGAAGTAAAGTTTATGATGAGTATGCGATAAATATTTCATGTTAATTGAATGAGTCCATTTAAAAAGAATAAACATTATCGGGCGCAAAAACAATTTAAAAACAAACTGAAAACATTTTATAGTACAGGCATAGACCAAGCATTTCAGTTTTGTGACAAACTTCAGCAAATATAATTCGGTTAGACTTTTTTTCTTTTAGATGGAGCTTATATGACATCAATTTATACGCAAAGTTCGAAATATCCATCCTCAACCAGTCATTACTGAACTGACACTGCACTACAGTGAGAAGTACTATTGAAATGAACATTTATATTATTAAACGAACATTGGTTGCGCAGGTGGTGATAATCCTTACTATAATCAAGTTTGAGAGCCTGAGATAAACACCTGAACCATTAGGAACATACATTTGTCAGTATATGATGAGATACCAATAAAGAAGAAACCGGACTACTGGAAGAATTGCCTTAACATACGCTTTACAATTCTTAGTTTATACTAACAAATGAATGTACTTTATGGGTCAGGTGTTTATATCAAGATCGCAAACTTGACAAAAGTAATTGCGTTGACCGCCGACGCTACCAACATTCATTCAAACTGAAACAAGGGCAGAAACAACTTTATGCATAATTCGTAAAATTACCATATTTTCATTGGTCAATAGCAGAAGGATCTGCGCTGTCTTTCAAATATTTAAATTGGTATACTAATGGGCTCTTATTTAGTACAAAATACGTTTATGGTTCACTGAAAGTCAACGTTTGTCTCTTTTTTAAACCTTTTTGCCATTACTAAGCCAACTGCCGCCATAGTACCTTATATCTGCACAGTCTGCTCAATATTCAAGGCTCTCCTCGTCCACTCCGGTGTTGAATATATGCCAGACTCTAAGATAGTGATTATGCACTGGACAAAATCTAGTATCAGCATTCAACGGAACCCCATGTGGACCATGAATCATACACTTCGAGACAGATATTGGCTTCCAGCAGCATATGTTTTCGTGAGGTATCAAACTCACGGCCTGATGCAGGTAAATGTAATAATAGAGGCTTTCCTGTGAAAATGTATAATTCTGATACGTAAAAAGTTGTTTAGACTCTCATTTATATAAATGAGCGCTAGAATTACCAATCGTAGCAAATTTATACTTGTAACAAATACAGTTTATAATTCAAATAACGCATGGAACATTATAGTACGAATAGTGCTTGTTTTATTATAAATTTCTTATATAAATTACACAGTACCCTTTACATGTGGAAATAGAAGGCAAATTTATATGGATAAAAGAACCGTTTCATTCGCATATTCTCTTCATATATCTACAATTTAGTTCTTTATATATATATATATATATATATATATATATATATATATATATATATATATATATATATATATTTGATAGATCAAACACATACAAAATGTAAACGAATATGTAGTTTAGAGAGGTACAACCAATCAAATGTGTGCATGACCTTCCGTTCAACCTCAATGCCCGGAAATGCCTCTTGTTCTTGCATAAATACGGCTGCAGTTTGTTTACCCATAAAGCGTCGTATATGCATTCGGATTTATGCAAGTATAAGAAGCATCTTTGGGCATTGAGCTTGAACTGGAGGTAATGCATGTAATTGATTAGTTGTTCCTTAATTTCAGACTCACTCTACTTTTACTTTATATATATATATATATATATATATATATATATATTATATGTTTATGTTAATTTGTAGATAATAGAAATTGAGAAAGAAGTGGTTCTAGTATATGATTAAATTACTTTACTTTTTACGCATCGAAAATTTACTATGAATTTTGTTAAGACTCGCATTCCGAAATAATCTTATTTAAATTTGCTTTATTTCACAAAATCTATCTACTTCGAATTTCAAGCATATGAAACAGCTTTATAGGGGTATAGAACTGATTTTGAAAGTGTGACAAACTTTTCTATTAAAGTTATGCATGAAAATATTGGTTTTTCTTGTGATGATGGTTAATTCGCTGAACCCTTTTTAGTGTTGATCTTGGTTGACCTAGTGTATATATGAAAATTATGATATTCAGTGCTGTTTGGAAGACAGATTATGTTCTATAAAATACAGTTACAGATAAAGATGTTGCATGGATTAAGCTAAAATTACGTTAATGAAATTTTGAATCAGCGTATATCTCACCTAACTCCAAATGGAACAAAGTTTAACACACTTTGAGCATATTTCTTGAATGTTCGACAAACTGGGCCAGTTGTGGTATATTTATTAAATCGAAAATACACTACACCGATAAATTTGTTTGGAAAAATATTCAGACAAAGCGTGCACGGATTTTTGAAAAGCTCAGTTTATCCAGCCAGTCATTTATTGAAGATGAAAGAGCAAATACTGTGAAAATATCGTGTTTGTATTTAAAGGAGTTAATATATAAATTTAGCTTCATTTAACTTCTTGTTATTTGAGAATTATTCATTAAATTTAGAATCTGAATTTTAATTCGTTAGCAGCTCAGTTTTAAATTACAACTCGAATTTCAGTAACAAATTTCTGTAACACACAACTAATCGCAATACACAAAGTAAAAATGATTTAAATTTAAGATTGTTGATGACTTTTGCCAATTCACATTATCGCTATCATGGGTATAACATTAGAGAAATAAAACGATAATATTGCTAAAAGTACTATTAATTGCATTTAAAGGTAATTTGGAAAAATCTGAGTTTTGTTAGACAACAAAATGGGCTGATAAATTTCAACCGAAATACCGGACAATCACTTTAATTTAAATGGAAGCTAATTTTATCACATATCAAGGATCAGTTAATATATTCCTTTATTCACATTTTCCTATAATTCTAAACTTATTTGACACTGTAATGAGGATAAGACAATTGAATATAAAATCAAATTGCAAGAGTAATTTGTTGTTTGAAATGACGTGACTATTTTCATTTTGAGTAGCTTTATCATAGGAAAAAGAATGTGTTCACTTTACTCGTGAAAAGGATTGTAACAGATGATATTTTTTAACTTGATATTTTATTTTACCAGCCAATAGGCAGAAGAATATGTTGATAATTATTATGTCCATATTTTACAGTAATTCATGCAATATAAAATAACCCTAATATTGAAATTAAATTAGTATGTTAATCATATTTGAAACAAGATTTGTTTTGAAATCCAACTGTTAAAATTCTTTTCAACAATCATTGATTGCGCGAGTGGAGGTAATAAATATTTTTATTAAAGTTGCGTACTTTATATAGAAATCAGTCTTATCTTGTATACATTTGTCTGTTTAAACTAAGAATTTTGCAGTGTGGGAAAATCAGTTTATCCAGTAGACTGATTTTGTACTTATTGTGAACTCTTCACCTAATTTTCAGTATTTGCTTTGTACAGGGCTGGAACGTGCTCACGTTTAATTCACAGTCTGCCATTTTATCAAATATGCCGCCCTGCGTACATTATACACAATATTCAATCGTATATTAATACATGTTTGTTATTAACTCTTCCCTCCATTATGGTGTTACTATCTTAACTTCTTTACCAAAGCAAGTACTGGACAGAATTGTATACAAATTGATGTTTTTTTATTAGCTCTTCCCTCCATTATAATGGTATTATCGTAAGTGTTTTACCAAAGCAAGTGCTGGACAGAATCGAGGCTAGAAATTGGGGCACATTTTTATTAGAGTCATGCAACTTAATAATTAGGCGACCAAAGCAGCAAATTGTGTGAAATTATTAGAAAGATAGTAACATTTGCATTTGGTTACTCCATCTTCGACCAAATATTTCAACTGAACATCCAGGGTCTATCAACAAACCCACTTAATTTAACCAGTCTTCGAAAAAAATAGACAAATTACCGCGAGTCACACGAACTGACGTTTTTTGTCCTTCCATGATCATCATCAAAGAAAGAGAACAAACTGAGTGCCGAGTATCAAACTTCAATGTATAGAGAGATATATATATATATATATATATATATATATATATATATATATATATATATATATATATATGATCATGGAAGGTGAAAACGTCAGTGCGTGTAAATGTATGTAGTAATACATATTGTCCGGACGACTAGCTATGCAATGCGATTGATGTTTACACTATTGATGTATACCACTAGCTGCGCTATCAATTATTATTAATTATTATATATATATATATATATATATATATATATATATATATATATATATATATATATACATATGTATATGTATATATATGAGGAGAAAGCTGTAAATTTTTAGTTTTCGTGATTGCATTGAATTCTTGCAGCTGACATCTCCAGTCGTGTTCAATGTACGCGTAGTTACTGGAGGTGAGAGCCGAATATGTAATTTTGTTTTCCGTATATACGAATTACAGTTTGAACCTAGCTGGTCAGTTTCCCGTCATACTCTGATGATGATTTAAGAAGGTCTAAACACGTCAGTACTTGTCACTGACGGTAGTTTTGCCATGTTGTTCGACGATTGGTAATAACAATGTGATTGGTTTTTCATCAAGTTTACAAACTAGATTCAAAGAATTGCTACCACTACCCACGCAATTATTGAATTTTTAATATTATTACCTAAATATCTATGTGGCGAAAGCAGCAAAAATTGAAAGAACGTGACTTCATAGAAATGGTGCAGCCAACAGTTCCAGTCGTGTAGAATGTATGAGAGACAACTAGAGGCGAGAGTCGCATATCTAATTTTGCTTCGCATATATATAAAATGCGGTTTGATCCTCGCTAGTCAGTTTGCTGTCTTACTCTGTTAATCATCATGGAAGTTCAAAACGCATCAGTATGTCTGGCTGTCGGTAGATTTGCTATTTTGTTCAATTTCTGGTTAAATACAACGGGATTGGTGTATTCATCGAGCTTGCAAACTTGATTAAAAATAATTATAACACCACTCACGGAAATTATTGTTTAATTTCACAAGAGTCACTGCATCATCTAAGCAAGTTATATTTAAATTTTGGTACATAACTATATTGTCTGTATAAGCTAAATATTGCATGGGACAATAAATGCACTCGTTCATAAAAAATTAGTCTCAAATTTAATTTCATTTTATGCATATTTTTTAGTTTCGTTATTGAGAAATAAATCATTTACGGAAGTACACATTTATTATGACACAGATATGTACTGTACAGTTACAAAAGGGCCATTTTATTTTCGCAGTATTTCAACTCGATGCTAACATACGGTACATTATTTGGTCAATTTTTTGGAAAGCAACGGGGCTAAAGTTCATTTAAAAACGCATTATACAACAAAAAACAGTAAGCGGGAACTCTTAATACTTAAAACGCACGTATACATACAAAAAATTACAAATTTATATTTAAATTACGTAAAAAATTGTTTTGTCTATTCAGCTAAGGATTAAGAATTTTCGTTTTAGGCTTTAAGAATATTTCGAAAATCACCTGATTTGGATTGTGAATTTTAGGCAGGACTTATTTTATTTAAAATTCTTTATTTACACAAATGCCACAGCTGTTTAGTGCGCTATATAGACATTTCAGATCTTTTCAAACAATACACAGCTGGCATGGTGGAGAACGGTGCCACAAGAGCTAAACACCCTGTTTATTAAAATCGAACTTCAAACCAGGCTGATTGCCAATTGTACTTCAATGAATATCGCCCAGTTGAGGCTAAAAAAATTGAAAGAAGGTGGACATAATTATCAAGTGTGTGTGTGTGTGTGTGTATGTGTGTGTGTTCGTACGCACGTTATACGTGGCTCAGTAAAAACGTTTCCCACATCTTCTTTTACAATGTGTAATACGCGTTTCGTCCAACTTTATCCATATTGCCTTTCAAAAGTACCAGCTAATACTGTTGAGACATGTTATGGAGAAAAGAAAATGGCTTTTTAACTGTGTTTTTACATTCCTGCTATATAATAACTTTGTAATTCCATACACAAATTGTTCCTTAATTTAAATTACTTAATAAAAGTTTCAAAATCTAAAACCTTTCTTAAATCATTTATTGGTAGCTTACGTCAAAATTCAACATTAAGCTAATTATTAAAAAAATTATTAACAAAATGCACAATAATAATTTTTATTCTTCTGTAGGATTTGTATCTAAAATAAACATTTTCGGGAAATATATTTGTCCATATTTTTACGTTAGAGTGATAATTATGCTGTGCTAAATTTAATTTTATTCATATTATTAATAATTTAATTTTTAAGTTGAAAATTTGCGATTAAATTTTAATTGCTAATAATTGCGATGGGGTGATAAAATATTTTAAACATTTCTCTGAAGATAATTGTGCAAATTTGGCAAAGTCTATTTGAATTGCGATAAAGATCAAAATTCAGATTTAAAAAGTTAGTAAAATTTTTGAAAATTTTCCCTATTTGCCGAGAGAAATGGTCGACTTTTTTATATAATGGATTTTAATTATTTATTTATTTATTTGAAGAAGCACAGTGTCTATAATGCTACATAGTTCAAGGGCCTAAGGAATGTTGTGTGATGGTGAAAACAATGCAAGGCATCAATTGCAAATTTTCATCGCGCTAAAATTTTACTAGTTAAAGATAATAAAAAGACGCCTGATCGAATGGAAAAACTAAAACATATTGTATTTCATAAATCATTTTTATGAATATGTTGGTTCTAAATTTTCATAAATGTATTTTAATTAAGTGAAATTCAAATTTGAATAAACCAATTAAGACAACTCACGCACAGACATCGTTATCGATCAGTTCCTTTAATTTATTCCAGATGATGCTGCACAGACTATGACATACTAAGTAGTACTGTGACCGACGACAAATCACCAATAAAGTGAGAAGGCAGAAAACGAGCTAACAATGGCGCACTATAAACTAAGCGCAACCAAACTCGCCAACACATCAGATTTAACGCCGTCAAGACATGATAAGACGATGGCAGAATGTAAGCTAAATGAAGTTTGCGGTCTTGACTTAAACACCAGTGCCATTGTGTTTAGCTAATCACGTAAAATAGCAAAACTACCGTCAGTCACGTGTAATGAGAAATTTCAACCTTGCATGGTCATCCATATATATTCAATGCGGTTTGATTCTCGATAGTCAGTTTGCCGTCCTACTCCGATGATGATCATGGAAGGTCGAAACGCGTCAGTGCGTTGCGGCTGGCGGTAGTTTTGTTATGTTGTTCGACGACTGGTTAAACACAATGGGGTTGGTGTTTACTTCAAGCTCGCAAACTTGATTTAAAGAAGCATAACCATTAGTTTGATTTCCGTATATATTCAATGCGGTTTGATCCTCGATAGTCAGTTTGCTGTCGTACTCTGATGATGATCAGGAAGGTCGAAACGCGTCAGTGCGTTGCGGCTGGCGGTAGTTTTGTTATGTTGTTCGACGACTGGTTAAAAACAATGGGATTGGTGTTTACTTCAAGCGGGCAAACTTGATTTAAAGAATTGCATGGTCATCGTCATAGTAGGACGGCGAATTGACGAACGCGGATTTCACGGCAATGAATTTACAATGTATGGAAAAAACGATATTCGGTTTTCACACAAATTAGTCTCGAATACAATTTAATGTCTTTCTAGTTTAATTCTACATTTCAAGGTTGCGACAAACATTTATTCAAAAACAGTTCTAGCTTCTCAATGCAAACTGCGAACATGGTATAGACAAGTTCTTGCATTAACGGACATGTAGCCTCAAAACAATAACAAAAAGTTTACGTAAGTGAGCTTTCATTTAGAACTGCATGCCAACTTTTGTACATTCGCTTAGCCCTACTGTGTAATATGTGAATTTATTTCGAGCACGAGTTGCAAACTTATGTAATGTGATAATTTGCTTAAATATGAAATACATTTGCTGTCAGCACAGTTCTGAATGCTCGAAAGCCAGATTGAAAATTTCAAACTTTGCCATCTTGTAAATTTGTAAATCGGCCTAACTATAGTTCAAACACAGAATTTTTTTGTGTATGAGCGAGCTAGTAACTTATGTTTCATTCCATGAATTTGAAAAAAATCGTTGAATTTGTAGTAGAATAATAATATTATTAAAGGTTTTCATTAAACATTTTGCTTATCCAAATCATAAAAAACGGAAACAAAATTAGATGATTATCTTTTTTTTTAAATACATCATTAACGCTAAAAAACCATTCTGCAACTAATTAGTTGAAGAAGTCCATTGAGGTTTATTGCTACAAATCACGCGAGCCAAATTTATACCTTACAATTTTACAAAATCTTCAAATATAACATGTATATATATATATATAATTATTAATATATATATAAATATATATATATATATCATTATATATAAATATATATGTAATATTTCTCATGGCTTCTAAACATTTTTCAAAAATCCATTGAAACAATCCGGTCCAACAAACGTGGGATTCGTTTGTTATCGTAGCCATTGCAGCTAATCTTTCAATTTCTAAAAGAAGCATATTCCTTCACCTATTCCATTGCTACTTGGCTTCGCTCAAAATGAAATCATTTTATAAAACAAACTTATATTAAGTTTAGTTTAATCAATCCATGAGAAAGTAAGCAAACTTTGATTGTTCCGGTGGTGATAAGAAGTATTCATTTCAATTGTGCAGAGTTGCGATTTAACACTTATATCACTCAGATAACAATTCATGATTTTATGTCCTTTTGCTCTACTGCGAAATTGGTTAAAATATATAGAATTTGGGCTCACCTAAATCGCGCCAACATGTTCTAATTAACTTGCATAAAACCCGTCAGTATTTTAGTTTCGTTTACAGGGATTCACATTGAACCGAACAAAATTTCAACTCGAATATATCTTACTTTAAATTAAGGCTTCTGAGCGATTAAATCCTAATGGTATCAATAAAGTATAATATTACGCAAAATTTGCAAACAATTAACCGATTTAAAATAAATAAATTAATGATGTAATGATTATTCCGTGTGCCTAAACATGTTTATCTTAGTAAAGATACATCTATGTTGATAAAGGTGACATATGAGAGAAAACTTTGTTGAAATTGAGCATCGAACAAAGCAAATCGATTAATTCAAATAATTTGAAAGTTCTTTTAGTGATTTAAACAAATATTAAAGCAAGATAGGCGCTATAATTGCACGTAATTTACAAATTGCTGTTAGACGGTATTTTCATCATAATTCGTATGAGCGATTTAGAAACTGTTACCCACCTTCATAGAACGTTAATTATTCTAATATTTATTTATTCGAGGTGTTGCCTCAATAGATTATATTAGCATAAAATACATAAAAATACCAAAGTCTATATCTTTTAATTAAATGTTCGAGGTTCAGAAAAACCGAAACCTCATTGTATCTTAACAGACGCAATTCATAAAAAACTTGCGATAATCACACAAACTAACGTGTTGGACGTTCCGAGATCAGGATCAGACCACGATGGTCAACTGACTAACGGCAACCAAACTGCAATGCATACAGCGGCAAAGTAAAATTTGATTTTCAGCTCTCACTTCTAGTTCTCTCGCAAGCATTCAAATTGTCTGCAAATATTGGATGCACAATATTTATACGGGCACAATGGTTAACCTTTTTTTCGGCTTTTGCCACATTTATTTAAGAATAAAGTTTAAAAAGTATTTATTGTGTGCATGATGGTAATTACATTCTAGATCAAGTTTGTGAGCCTGAAATAAATACCAGTCGCAATGAATTCAGTCAGTCGCACAACATAATACACTAAAAACGGCCAAACGAAACAACGTATTTTTAATTTCCTAGTAGGTAATCTGAATATGACACCCAAATAGCTAACGGAGATCAAACTGCAATACATATATATATATGTAAGGAAAAATTAGATTTGCAGATCTGACCTCTAATTGTCTTGCATAAATTTAACTTGTGGATGATATAAGATGCACAATATTCACGAAGTTACAATCGCAATCTTTTTTCGGCTTTCGCTAAGTTTATATTTAAAGCGCATAAGTAAATCAGTTTCACGTCTGAGAGTTAGAAAAATGATTGTCTGCATTTTGTAAATGTACTAAAACTACTATTTTAATGGAAGCATCTATAAACAGACTGATGGTGTGGCAACTGCGAGCCCCTTATCTTTAATTTTGGCTGAAATTTTTCTAGGGCACCTAGAAAATACATCATTAAAGAGTGACATAAGTAAATGTGCTCAATATATACGGTAGGTGGATGATATATTTCTTGTACTTAAGAACAGGTCGCAATCACGAACATTGCTTCAAAGTTTCAACAAAGCACATAAGAATATCAGGCTTCACGTCAGAGCACGAGAAAGATGACTGTCTGCCTTTCCTAGATGTACTATTAAAGAAAGAAACTAATGGTAAATTAAACAGAACAATTTACCATAAACCAACATGGTCTGCACAGTATTTGCATTACAGCAGTTTTGTGCCATTTCAATATAAATTATCAACAGTTCGTGGTTGCTTTTCAAGAATTGACAGGTTGGTTAGTCAAGATTCTAGAGAAAATGAATATAATAAAGCAATTTACGATTTAATGTCTAATGGCTATCCCAGACAATTAATTGAATCAATTATTAAAAGGGGAATTAACCAGAAACAGACGTATTATGGGCCAGAAAAGAAAACGGTCTACCTAAACATCCCATTTAAGGGGGATGCAGTTTCCCGAATGGCACAAAAGAAAGTTTAAGCAGCATTAACAAACACATTTACTGCAGCTAAACTACGAGCTTTATTTAAGGTAACACACGTGCAATTACCAGCAATCAAAGAGAAACAGCCGTTAATGTCGATATCAAATGTTATTTACCAATATACATGCGCAAGTTGTCGAAAGTGCGATAAGAAAAGGAAGCTAGCCACATACGAAGCCTTATAGAAAAACAAATTGCAGCCGGATTTATGCAAGTAGAAGAGGCATGTTCAGGCATTGAGCTTGAACTGGATGTGACGCACGCAATTTATAGGTTTCCGTTTTTTAACACTCTCTCTATATTCACGAATTTCTATCTTGTTTTGATTTCCAATTTATATATAAAGATATGTGCATTAGTGGATACTTGACGAGATAATGAGAAAGAAATGTTTCTTGTATCTGATAAAATTTCTTTTTGTTTTTGCCCTTAGAAAGGTTAAAATGAAAAATAATAATGGTAAATTAAGTAGGTAAGGGTAAAATGAACCAATCTGGTCTGCATGGTATTTGCAGAACAGCCATTTCGTGCCTTTTCAACATAAACTATCAACCGTTTTCGGCTGTTTTCAAGAATTGACAAAGATTCCAACGGCAACGACTATACTAAAGCGATCAACAATTTATTGTCTAATGGCTATTCTAGACAATTTATTACGTCGAATATTGTGAGGGAAAGTCAAAAGAAATATGCGTATTTGGACGTGAATATGAAGCCGTATAACGGCACTTCCCATTAAAGTGTGATGCACTTTCCCACAAAACACAGATGAAAGTTTAAGCGGTATTAACATGCAAATTTAGTGCCGTTATACTACGAGTGGTTTTTAAAATAACACACTTGACTTTACTTGCAATTAAAGAGAAACAGCCATTAATTTTGACCCTAATTATTATTTACCATAGTACGTGCGCAAGTCATCGATCAACTAACGTAGGCCGATAGACAAGACGGTACATTATTCGAATGAAATATCATTTCAAATTAAAAGCCTGTTTTAAATCAAATAGTGAATACACGTATGAATTTGCGCAAAATATCGTTGAACCTCAAAAATGTGTGCATTAGACGTATTATTTAAGTTGTTACCGAATGCAATAAAATAAATAAGTTAGCTACATATGAGGCTTTACAGGTAAACAAACTGCACTCGGATTTATGCAAGCAGAAAAAGTATATTCGGGCATTGAGTTTAAATTGGACGTGATCGAAGTAGTTGTCTAGCTATTCTCTTTTTTCACACTCTCTCCACGTTAGCATTTTTCTATTTTGATTGGCCTTTGGATATATATATATATATATATATATATATATATATATATAAGTGAAAGTCATTTGTAGATTATATAGATAAATATGAGAAAGAAACGCTTCTTTTATGTGATAAAATATATCTTTTAATTAGCAGATTTAAATGGTATTATAACATTTATATAGATAATAATTTAAAGAAATTACTGTACCGTTTGTGATAACTATTTTGATATAACGGTCGTGAGCTTGAAGTTACCAAAAATCATATTTGTGACTTTCATCCCTGGCGAGATATTGTGTCTTGGTCCACTAGTTATGAAAGCCGTTTATCTCATTTCTCAAATAATATATATTTATATACAAATATATATGATTGTATATATATATATATATATATATATATATATATATATAATATAATATATATATATATAATGAATATTACGGTATTAATTTTAAACATACGTTTAATTTAGACAGAGTGTTAGGCTAAAAGTGTTTTTAGAATTGCAGTAAATTGATAAAATTCTTCATTAAGAAAATTCCCAAAATTAAAAAGAATTAAATACAGTTAACAAGTATCCTTGTTTAATTGTTTAGGCTTTATTAAATGAGGAGTAGTTTTATAATGTATATTATGATGGACTCTGTTATTGAAATTTGTGGCCCACTTAATTTATAGTTACCTAATTTATGTTGATTTAAAATGAAAACCCATTAAAATAATTCAAACGTGGAAATTTAGAAAAACACTTCTGTTCGAGAAAGAATTTCAGTATTCTAAAATTTAGGCCAGGCATTGTGGTATAACATTTTTTAAATTCATTGCAGTAATTTTGCTATTAAACTCAAGAGCTGTTCATCAAATATTTATAAATAGGTAACCGTAAACTTTAATCGCTTAGGGACTAATTAATATAGCAAAACAGAGAAATTGTAATAAATAAAATAATTGTTTTGCAGGAAGACTAATGAATTATAAACTTAGAATTTCAAAATATTTTTCAAGAATTTGACTGTGTACTCCACTTAAGAATACAAAACACATATGCTTAAAGAAAAAATCATTAAACCCGTAAATTTGAACGATTAAAGAAAAAAATAGGTTTTCCTCATGGATTAGTAAAATTTTTCGGAATTTTAACATTAATATACATAATAAATATGCAGACTTTTGATGATCGTACGCTGCAGTTTCTTAAATCCAATTTCAAACAATATCGGACCCAAGTTAGAAACTACGTAAACCATATAAATTGAGTAATACAAAGTTGAATAACCATAATCACATTATATAAGTAATATTGAAGTTTTATAAATATTGCTAAATTAATATCTACTGTAATACTTGCTTACAAAATAGCATCTAAAAGGATGGATTCAAACCCCTATGACATTATTTGAGACTTTTAGCGCATCAACATGTTTTTCATCACTAGCTAAGATATAAATTCCTTAACGATTTAGCGTCTTTTCATAAATCAATTTCTATTGAAAATATAGTCTATATTATCTAGTTTTCATTTATCAATTTTCCACGAGAATAAAGGAGTTGTTGAGAAAATTTTCTACTCATGGACACTAATTGGCCTGCTAACTTTAGGCATCGACCATACTTTGATTGTTATTAAATGGTGCAATGGAATAGATCATTTATTATAATGAAGGTTGTGATCTTGACCCATTAATTACTTACATATGTCAGCGCAACCAATGCTTGTTTAATAGAATAGATCATTTGTTTCAAAAAGAAGTACTGTATTGAGGAACATATAAGGTAATTGATTTCAATCGTTATTCCTAAAACAATCCTTCTGTGTATTTAAAATTGAATTTCGTCAATAATTTTAATAGCGTTTCACATTCTAGGAAGCATGGCTGCTCCTGGTTAAATAGAAGTTAGAGTTAGACAGCCATATGGCATTTATTATGAGGATTACACATTAGAATAAAAAACACCACTTTTAAGTCTTATAGAGATTTAGTACTCGTTTTACCTAGTGGCAACCCGAATGTCTCTTTTTCTTTGCAATTGCGTTGGATTTTTAATAGTTCCTGTCATAGCTATGGGTTTTCTTAGGATTATTCCGTACTGGCGTTTCTTTTGTCCTGCAAAATTCTATTAAGACAAAGTTTATTTCGTTATCTTCTTTTCAAACATTTCACTACTACTACTACTACTACTACTACTACTACTACTACTACTACTACTACTACTACTACTACTACTACTACTACTACTACTACTACTACTACTACTACTACTACTACTACTACTACTACTACTACTTCTACTACTACTACTTCTTCTTCTTCTTCTTCTACTACTACTACTACTACTACTACTACTACTACTACTACTACTATTACCACTTCTACTACTACAACTATTACTGTTGCTACTACTACTAATACTAATACCATTTCTAATTCTACTAATACTACCTCTTCCACTACTACTACAACTACTACTACTAATACTACTACTAGCACTACCATCACTACCTACTACCTGCTTCTAGCAACAACTACAAAACTATATATATATGTATATATATGTATATATATATGTAATATATGTAATATATATAATAATAATAAGAATATGTAATAATAATAATAATATATAATATTTTTATAATAAAATCTAAACTGGATTTAAAAATATTATGTCTATTGGTTATTAATACACATAATCTTCGCTTATTCGTTTTCAGTTTTTTTATCTAAAATCTTGGAATTAGAAAAGATAATATTGAATTACAAATACAGAATAAACGAAAAAATTATGGTCCATAGCACAAAAGTTGCCATAATCAATGATTAAACTCAATATTATGAAATACTCCCCGTTAATATGTGGACACATGACATGCATTCCCAACAGTGATTTATTGATTTATAATTACTAGATATTACGATTTATGAATAATTTGACTGATCAATTATTTAAAATAATGAACAACTTTAATACTATGGCAACTGACTTCAGTCTATTAAAACCTAGCCGAACCAAAGATTTAAATTGTAAGCTCAAACTTATAATAATGCATCTTAGGTATGCAAATATGCTGACTGGCAGGTTAAAACATGCGACAGGAAAGGTTGTCTTCTGTTGGTGTATTATGTTGCGAAGTGCTTTAAAAGTAACTTACTTCTATCTACATTTGAGCTATTACCTTTTCGCCTGCTTGATTAGACAGGAGAAATTTGCTGCCAAATGATTAATAAAGAATTAATAAACTGCAAGTAGGTCATCCAATCAATCTTCTAAATTAATCTTTCTGTTAAATCGTTAGTTAGTCAGCTAGATTACCTAAAGTTCAACTCGTTATATAACTTACACATTAAGCTATCCCACATTGCATACTATTATCGTATAGAATATTTTCGTTCCATTAACGGGGCAGTTTCGACTGAAAAATAAGATGAACTTAAGCAGGCCAAGCGTTAGAAAAAAGAGTTAATATTGTGATGACATTTTAAAATTTTAGACGTTATAACACAATTTGTTGTGCTTTAGCAGCAGAAAGATTTGACAGCATCAAGCATATTGTAGGATTACAAGAAAAACGACAGATTTATATTGCAAAAAGTATCTTGCGTTAAGTGTGATTCATGAAGTTAAGAAAAAATATTAAAACAAAGAGTCAAAGAGGGTAAATTAAAATTTAACAGAATTTAGATGTTTGCCAAATGGCTGATTTAAATGTGTACTTCAGGAAGGGAACTGAATTATTCCCTTAATTTGAATTCTCAGCTAACAGTCACGGCACAGGTGATCTATTGGGTCATTTGTAGGACTTAAAAAGATCCCTCTCATCGTGGTTAGTAGTAGCCGTACGGCCATCTGTGATACTCTTGACGCTGCACTCCTATGGATAACAACGACGACGGTGTCCCTACTTGTCTTAAGCAGGGCAATTGACGAGCTTGATGTCCATTTTGTATGTTATCGTAATAAATACTCCTCGTCCGGAAATGTACAAAAATAGGCAATATATTCGTAAACTGGACTTTTCTAGAATCATTTTCAATTAAGGCTTTATTCTTCTGTTTAAATCTTCTAAAGTAATATATTTTCGCACACAGTTTTCCGATTCAGATCAAATCAATACACTTTATTGCATGCGTTTATTATAGATGTAGAAAAATACACTTTTGTACAAGATATGGTGCATTTTGAACTCATATTTAAAAATAATTAGGATTAATATTTTAAAACTAACTATATTGCAGAGAATAAAGGCAAACTTGATTATGCTTTTTACATAAATAGATGGAATAATTTATTGCTAGTTCAGAAGAAAACGGTACTTGCAATATTCCTGAAGAAACTTGTGCGATTTGTTTAGGATTTGAATACAGTCAGATCTGTGATTTTATTCAGAATATTATCTATGTATACATATTTTTTATAACAATTTGTTTGACATACGAAAACATGCTTTTATAATAAGAAAAAAACATGCATCTCATTGGCAGCAATAGTTTTGTGTTTTTACTCTTTACCACTTGGAGATATAGATATAGATATGTAAATGAATATTTGTTAAAGGTTATTTGACTCATAATATATACATATATATATATATATATATATATATATATTATATATGGGTATATATTTGTTTACAATTAATTTTATAAGTTGTTGAACTACCTGTTATTGTATAAATTTTATGTACGTCACATATACTTTGCCCTTACTCAATCTTCCTGTCTTTCTTTGTTTGGTCGCTATAAATTTCAAAGTAACTTTCATTGCAGCCTACTCATATTTAGAATCAAGTATGGTATTTTTGTTTTGAAAGTTAAATTTAATTACTGTTAAATCGCAATTTTACAGTTACATCACAAATGTTCGATAGTTTCTCTTTCCCCTTCCGATTAACATTCTGCACACTTGATGAGATTGCGTATACCGAGAATTTGAGATTTCTACAGTTATATATATATATATATATATATATATATATATATATATATATATATATATATATATATATATATAGTTGTTAGGTGGGCGCTTTCATGTGCTTTATGCATATGCATTGATAGATTTTATAACTAAGACCAATTCTTTGTTTAAAATCATTAGTGATTCAAAAATTAACATATAAATAGAGCTGCATAGAAACGAGGTTACTACATTTGCTTAATCTGCTATTGCGAGCATTGTACTGTGTATGTGTGATTAGAGGCCTGATGATGATTCAGAAAACTACGAATCGAAACAGTGCCAATCAACAAAGTTTAGATCGCACCCAATTTCGGAATGGGGCGACTCCGCATTCAGCCAAAAATAAAACGACCTTGATGCGTAGTTGGAAATGGAGTTTAATCGGACCTTCGCAAAACAGATAGTGAAAAGCGACAGACCACATTACTTGACCGAATTTTTAAAGAGTATAGGGCGTATTACCGGTTCCTACTGATGGGTCGTCAGTAAGCACGAAACGAATGTGCACAAAGGATTACACCTTCCATTCGTGCTGAATTTGATTTATCCTTCTGGTCATAGTTGAACAACCTTTTTACTATTTGTGCAACACCAAAATTCCAATTGCAAATATATTAGGTCTCCGCAACGCAATTTAACTAGCTGGTGAATCGAAATGCTGTAAATTAAACTTAAGTTTTATATATAGCTAACATTTGCGCCCAGATTGCGATTAGAATGGTCCAGTGCATGAGTTGAGAGACTGACGCAAACTTATCCTATTTTAAGTCTCATCCGTGGCGTATTCTGAACGGTACTTGATCAATTCCCAAGAAGAAGGAATCCGGTAATCTGGAAGAATTTACTCTGCTAACTTGTGCGATGTTCAGCTTTAACTAACCGAACATATATATAATTAAATCCCTGACACTATTCTACAATTCAACCGAATTTCCTCATTTGCAATGTTTCTGCATTATAATGACAAATCGGAGCTGAATGCTTAGAAATTAAAGCCTTAAACAAAAATAGAATAGGTTCTACAGGATGGAAAGTGAGACTAAAATCACTATTATTTATAGGAATTAAAATAGCCTGTGGTATGCAGTTTAGGTGGATCAGCGAATAGAGACCCAGACTCCAAATTAAATGTCATTGGTTCGAGCCACGTCCACGGCAAATCCTAGAGAGAATTCGACAATTCCCCAATAGTGATGAAACCGATCTACTCGCTGAATTACCTTTGCTGCAAATTACAGAAAATGTTGAGATTAATATATATTTATAATGTGTAAACTTGTGTCTACAAATATTTGTCATGTTTTGCACTTTGTTTTGCTAACACCGACTATATATATATATATATATATATATATATATATATATATATATATATATATATATATATATATATATATATGTGTGTGTGTATGTGTAAATCGGTCACTGTCTAGTTATGTATATGTATCACTATTTTAATTGTTCCAAGAGGGGCACCGGTGCACTCGCCTACTCAATTATCGTACAGTAATATATTTCACAATCTCTCTATATTTTCATTTCCTTTTTTCATTCCATTTCAAAGAACAAGTGATTTTACCCTTTTAAGATAGAAATTTAATATTGATTTTTTTGACACTTGCATTCCGTGAGAATATCTAATATAATTCTCAGTTAATTTTCGTTAACAAAACATATGCATATGTATAGAAATTCTTGCCTTTATATATATATATATATATATATATATATATATATATATATATATATATCTCATATATATATATATATATATATATATATATATAGATATAGATATAGATATATAGATATATGCTAATGAATGATCCATTCATGATGAAATAGGGTAACCACGTTGTTTTAATGTTGTTTTGGTTACTATTCTTACTATATTTCAAGGTATCAGAAAAAAATCCGTAATCCATGGAATAAAATTTATTAATAAAACTTATTTATACCAGTATCCACAGCTATTTTTATGGATTCTTTAATATTTTCGCTCATCCAATCCCAAATTTACGTTTGTCGTAACCAATCCCAATGAAAGAGAGAACATACCATACGGCTTTACGAAAAATATTAGTCTAAATTGCATAACATCGAGACAGAAATAGCTAAGAAGGGATTGGTTACGAAAAATGTACAGTTGTAATTGGATAAGCGAAAATATTAATGAATCTAGAATAATGGCTGTAGATATTGGAAGAAATAAGATTTCTTAATAAATGACATTCCATGGATTATGGTTCTTTTAACTCATACTTGGAAAAATGGTATAATTAATAACAATATATATATATACCTGCTAATTAGGAAATACGGCAAGGTACTCAGAACAAAAAGTGCTCTTCTAGTAAGCACGCGGAAAAGAGTTAGATTGCTCAAATTAAATTTGAAGATGCGGCAATGGATGCACATGTGACCGTGATTTCTTAATATATCCTTATCTATTTCGAATTTTATTCATGTTGTAAAAATTGCAAACTATGTAACCATAGGTGGAAATCTTATTAAAAAAATCTTCCTTCTATATATTTCAAAATTTTTAGGTTAAATATGGCGCATAGTTGTATTCATTTAAAATAATTATTTCACATTTCCCTGCACACGTTTTTTGCAGGTCTTTCTAGGTAAACCTAGCGTTGACGATTCACATCTAACAACTCATTTTATGCTTTATTATGTAAGTATATAGCTCTCGAAAGCGTGTAGTTTTTTAATTAAGCATTGTTATAAATAATATGAAATTGAAATGGATCAAATGAAGAAATTTGGTAAATTCATGGATAATATTTTATTTGTCTTAAGCCACACACGTTGCAATATTCTGATTTAAAATAATGAATTGTTTCAATACTAGGTAATGCATAGTTACCTAATCTGTGTTGTAAGTAACACAGGCTTGTTCCTAATTCCTCAGTTGCATCGTGTGATGAGCTCTTAACTGATGACGGTCTCAGATGCAGGTCTACTAAATGAGGAACTAGGAAATGTCCTGTGTAATGTGTACCTTCCAGTTCAGTTCTTTTTATGCATTATGAATATTATTTGAGAAGTAATTCGTGTATTGAAGCAATAATTTGCTACAAATTTGGTATTAAAAATACAAAATAAAAAGGACGTTGCTTAATCATGACAGCTTCACTCAACCGCAATATCTGGTGCCTTATATTGTCAATTTTGCAAAACAATGTGCATCAAGTTGAAACAAATCTTACATTTTAGAAAAACAAACAAGGCTCTGGAATTGTACATGCTGAGGCACGTACACACATAAATACACATACCCGGTTTATAAAAAAACAATTTACGAACCGTTTTAGTTTAATTAGCTGAGGATTAATTATCTTTCAAACCACGGCTTCCGCTGTGCGTAAACATTTATCTTTTGTGCTTGAAAAAAACACCTTCGAAACCGCCAGATTGAGGGCGGGGGCGGTGATTTTTATAAACAATTTGACAAGCTGTTATTAATCGGTCTGTTCGACCCGCATAGCGCACTGATCAGCTATGACATTTGTACAAATAAACAATATTCGTCTATTCGTTTGCAGGATGCCTATTGTTTCCATATACGTTTAGCCCACATTTTTTTATGAACAAAAATACCAGTTTTATATTAGGCATAGGGAAAGTAACTGTTTCTCTAATTATTCGTGTAATTATTTATTATTCTGCCTGCTCTTATAATGTTTAAAGGCAGATTTCGAATTTTTCTTATTATCCAGTTGGCGAGTTAGAATAAGTCTCAATCCCGTTGAATCTACCCCACTGCACACCATAGCAAAACTAGCGTGAGTCACACATACCGACGCGTTTTTCACTTCTCTCAGATCACAACAACAGACTAACCAGCTCGGATCAAACTATAAATTGTATATAAGTCATAGAAAATCAGATTATAGAGCTTTCTCATATTAGTTTTAATTACAAAGCGTTTTACTGGCAAAGATAAAGGAAAATATACGGGAGAGTATTAGAGTTCAGATCCACATAGCTGGTTTTGCGTGGCTTATTGTGGTTTGATCCTAGCTAGTCAGTTTGCTGTCATACTCCGCGGACGATCATGGATGGTTGAAACGTGTCAGTAAGTCTATGTTGTTTGACGAGTTAAATATAATGGGATTAGTAATTATTTCAAATGCACAAATATGATTTAAAGTAATGGTGTCCAGCACACGCGCAATCAATTATTATTAATACTGCTTTGTCGCTTTTTTGTCCGTGTGTTTATATAATGTCTGATTCAATATACTTTGCATTATACCCATTTTCATGAATATTTATTGATAAACAGAAATTAAAACCGTCCAATTAAGCAAAAATTGATCACGAACCACGGAAACTTTAACCAGACGGGGATTTCAAATGACATGTGAATAAAATTGTACAGAGAACCGATTAAATGCATTTTAATTCAATTGAAAAAAAACAAGACGGCGCTCGCAACAGAGTAGTGTAAGGCATACCAAAAATTACTCGAAGTAGCTGAAACGAGCAAATTAACGCCAATAATTCCAACATTGTAATTTATCAAACCCCCTTAAAAATTGATCGGGAAGACGAAATAATTTCACAGCCTTTACAAACTAAAATGCATATTTATAATAAACCGTATTGACAAAACCATCGATATACTTTCTCTGTTCACCAATAGTAACCACCCATCCTTGACAATATTGTCAAATCGTCTAATTGATAAGTGCACAGAAGATGTTCAATTTAAATTCAGTGGGAAAATTGCATGTCAATAGAAGGAGTGGTGATGGGCGAATCATCTGAAGTTTAATAAATATCATCTGCATGTGCAGTCTGGAAATTAACAACTAATAATTCAAAGTGTTTTCTCACCTGGTCAAAAGAGAATACCGAATGGAAATTTTTCTACAAAATATAGAAATTCAATTTCAAGAAATGGCGATGCTTAAAATAACTGCAACAGGAAACCGGTAAATAAATGCTTTATAATAAATTTATGCATATTATGCTCGACCTATTTCACAATATTATTTGAAATCCTCTGTTAGGCACTGAGCTGTTCTGGTAACTAAGTTGGCTTAGCACGAGTGCATAAAATGTTTATAAAATGATTGCTTTATTTGTGTATAAAAATTTAACTTTGTAAAGGATGAGTAAACGCGTATCAAAACCACCCAGTGAATACATTTGTTGCTCAAGAGATTGCATAATGGGTATCGTAATTTATCAGATAATCCATTAAAAAGACAATTCTTTGAAAGTGTATTTTGTCAATTTATATTACCGTGCGTCTCGAACGATATTAAAACAACGCGCGCTAGATTTTCCAAAAATTTACCTTTTATAACCCTACTGCGAATGTGGTTAATACCACGAATTAGAATTTAGCCCATGCGTCTGTTATCGCTCGCTTCTGATGCAATCATTAATATTGCGAAACCTATGGCTAGCTAAGAAATTTATATATTACTTTTGGCATATAAAATTTATATGTGTAAATGTGCCTCAAGTTTCAACACTCTATGAACAACTAGGTGCATGTAAGACAATTGAGATATGTCGACGGAAATAGGACCCGAGCTTGCCATCCGATTGTTACAAACCATCATCAATACGACGTCGCAAGAAATCACAAGCTATCTATAGATTCGTTCAAGTAAAATGGCACAATTTCGATACTATAATTTTTCGTATTAAACCAATATTAGAATTTAATGGAAAAAAAACTCACTTCAAAGCATATTCTGTTTACGAAGTCGGTACCGACGCTCAGATATGTACAAAAGGTATGCTCGTGATGAAAAGCTAAATTACGTCACGAACAAAAATAATGACAAGTGTGGATCCCTACAACTTAAGCAAATACCTCATTTTATGCCAAAACAACACATCTAGTGTCGCATATAGGTGGCCAGTATGAGCATATTGAAATAAAAATAATTTACCTATATGCTTGTAATTTAGAAAAATGAAATGGAGAAATAGTTGATGGACTGTTATTGGAAATGTAATTCTGTCTGCTGGGGTATGGAATAGATTTGTTGAATTATATCATATTTAATAGATTGAAAATTTCCTATTCAGTAAAATGATACCTACGAACGGCTTATTCCCGTTGCATATAATATATATTACTCAAAATAATATATTGGTACCGATAGTTCCATAAAATGTTTTTGTAAATATACGCAGTATGAAACAGGTTTGGGAGGGACCCGCGATAATGGCTGTCTTGAACGAATTGTTTATGTTTGCACAAACCATGCCAACATCTATTTATTAAAATAGTTTGCTCAAACGCACAGAAAAAAATAAATTTATTAATATGTTTATTTTTGTGATTTATAATCTTATAAGTATTGATAAAAAACTATTTTTTATTGAAATAATTCATCGGACAACATTTTCTTTTCAGCCTAGGTTAGGAATAACTATCCGTAATCCGTAAAAATAACGCGTAAATATTTGACTACAAAGGAGAAGTGGCTTAGCAAAAGGGAAGAAACGTGGAAAATTTGAACAAGAGAATTTTACATTTGACTGCGTAACAGCAGTTACAAGAAGCTATCTTTAATGAGTGTTAAGATGAGCAAAATTCAAAAAAGGAATCCACTAATTGCTGGTTGCTGAGACATTTTGATACAAGTTTAAAGGGCATATACAAAAAAAGAACAAAATGCAATTACCTGTGGCTAAAATGAATCTAGTATCTGAGACACGTTGACACTTAATTTTCCTGAACGTAGACAAACTGATATAAATGTAATTTATAGTTGGAAGCTAACTCACAAAATTTTCTATTGGTTCACAATAAATAAATACACTATGGTTACTCTGAATTTATGGGTCGGTGGAACACGAACTTTGGACAAAATTTTCTTCATTAAGAGCCGTTCTAAATTTCTTATTATCTTTTCCTAAATAATAGATAATCTTGTTTAACAAAACTACGGATAAAATCTGTACAAAGATAAATAATCGTAAATTTAGGAAATAAAGATAAAAATGCATATCGGAGAGAGCTATTGCCAGAATTTGATAATTTATAATTTACTCAAACATCTACAATTATATTGGATTAGAATTTGAATCGTAAATTCATTTGAACTGAGCTATATACGGCAGAATTAAAATAAGTCATTTTCATTTGCTAAAACTGAACTCAACTGAAATATTTAACCCCGAAATAAGCAAGAATGTTAAAACTGTTGGCCTAAAATATAATATGCATACCCTTTTAAAACAATCCTTTATGCTAGCTACTAAATAACCCAATAAATATGGAACATTTGAACCATTAGACATTTTATGCAGGAGCTGGAATATAATGTATGTGGGTGACAACATGGTCAAAATATTGTGAGAAGAAGGGTAAATAGAATTGCTTCCAAATATGGACATTTTAATAAATCAGATATGACGCGTAATACAGCGAAGGCGAATCATTCAAATAATTATGATGGTTTTAGACCTGTATTCAAACGCGTTCGTAATAGATTGACAAGTTTGATTAGGGAATCCATTGAAATTAAATCGAGAGATAGCACAATAAATAAAACAGCTACAGAAAGAGTGTTTGGTACGATTAAGTTTACGGTGATAAATAATAATAGAAATTGTAGCATGCACGAACCGGAATCGAAAATTGGCTCAAGCAAAGCAATTAGAATGCTTGAGTAACATTAATTCCCAGATGATTGATAAAGAATAATTAACGATACCTTAACTAATTCTAGGAGTATTTTATATAAGCATTCTTTATTACAAAAAACGATCTATTACATTACGTACCAAAATTAGCGTAATATTAAATTCGTTATCTTTAGGTAAATATCACCATTTATTCGCAATATAAATATGTTCTTCAATTTAGTAAGAAATTTTCGAAATTTGTTTCTCACCCTTATTAAACTTAACATTCTATCATAATTAAACTTATTTAATTAATTATTGCGTTTCCACACCGACGAGACATTGCGAGTTGTTCATTCACACTTTCATGCCCCGTTCCCCACCAGGAGATTCAGTCGCAAATATTTTATATAACGAATTAAGTGTAAAGCTATAACTACAACGTGTGAAAAGAGGAAATAACATTCACCTTTACAGCTTCATTTATAGGAAATTAAACTGCAGTTAATTATATGGAGCTCTTTAATTAAGTCATAAAAATAGACACAAACACAGTCATACCGTACGTTTCGTTAATGAACCGTAAGCATGTGTTATTTGATCAAAAAGACTACAATTTGACGAATATACACGATGCACAGCTATGTAGTGAAAAGTCAATTATATTTCAGAGATCTACAGGATAGTCATTTTAAGGTTGTTTTAACAAAAATTGCCCCATCAAAATAATTGTTAAATTTATTATTGTGATTTGTTTATCGTAGAAAAAGTCGTCTGACGCTGGATGCCCAAATATGTGGAATAAAAATAAAGACATTGGGCTTAAAAATTTTGCTTCAAAAAATGGTAATTAGTAAATTCTCCAGTACGCATAAAGTGTTATCAGAGAATATATTTTGCTTAATTTATTCAATTTGAGGAAATATCAGGATTAAGCAGAATTAAATACATGTATTTAGAACAAAAAATACGAGAGCCGGAACCGTACCTTCCAAGGCACACACATACACATACACTCACACACACACCAACTTGTGTTTATTAAGCCGAGGAGTAAGGAATTTGCATCCGACAGCTACGGCCATGCAGAGCTCTTTCTCTTTTTGCCTCGAGAAACATCTGTATATTGCTTGATTTGGATTGTAATTATTATAATTAACGTGCTCAGTTTATGAGAAACCGTTCTTCTCTCTTACCGGCTGCGTTTAGTCTTAAATCGCCCTTAATTCAATTCTTCAATGTCCGACTGAGTCTTTTTAAATTAGTTACAAGCAGCGGAATCTGTTTTATGAAAAATGATAAATATTTATATCAATATTTGATAAAAAGTGATAGGTCGATAGGGCGTCTGTGCGTGTACAACGCCACAGATTCCCGCTTCCTGTTTCTGTAGTTTAGTCTTTGTATTCAATCGAAATTAATCTCTCTTTCTTTATAATATTGACTGTATAAAGAACAAATTGTTATAATCAAGGTTTCGTTCTTGATATAAAAGCAATACACTTTTTAGCATACATTTTTCAGTATAAAATTTTTATTTTATTGTGTAGGCAAGGCAATTCCTCCAGTAGACCGGATTCGTCCAGATTGGGAACTCATTACATACTGTTCAGTACTTGGCAGGGACAGGGCTCTGATCCTCGCAACATTGCTATGGAATCTGGTGCTCTAAACACTGAGCTACCTTTTATTATAATAAAGTTTGTGATCTTGATATAAGTACCTGACCTACTAATTACTTACATATACCAGTATAAACTTATAAGTATATCGTGTAATAAAGGCATTTCATCCAGTAGTCCGGTTTCGTCCATATTGGGAACTCCTCAATTAATGTCAAGAATTTGTCGGTGACATTTCTCAAACCTGGGCATGTGAGCTTCAAAAACTAGTGCTCTAAGCACTGAACCACCCTGGCGCAATATATAAGGAAGAATTTCACCTTTACACTAAACAATACTTGGTTTAAACTGGAAAAATATTTACATAATGGTCAGGTGTTTATATCAAGATCGCAAACTCAATAAAAGTAAATTTTATTACCACTCGCGCAATCAATAAGCATTTAATTTATAACTTGTTCTAGTCGAGGTTTTAAAGACCTACTTTATAAAAAAATGTTTTACCTCCATGCAAATTTCAAAAGAATAAAAATCAATGAACTTAAATTTTTACATTATAATAAATGATGACGCACTGTCAGTCCGCGACTTTTCTGGGTATTCTGACTGTGCTTGGCAACGACATAAAACGTAATATATTTACAGTTTAAAAAAAGTTATTCGTGATGGATTTGCCTTGAAAAAATCATCAACCCTGCATTCGAGTAAGCTGGTATTCACGTGCTACACAATAACTGACGAGTTATCACTGTACGATTTAACACAAAAGTTGGATATTTCATGTTTTGTTTTAAAAATTTATTCAATCATCCTCGCGGCATCGGTTAAAGAAGCAGTATAAAGAATTAAGAATAAATACAGTGCCACGTGTACATAAATTGTGATTGAAAGTTTTTTTTAAATTACTGTATATGGTACTTTATTTGCTATTTCTTACTTCGCTATACCAAGTTACCGAAAATCCGCTTATCCAGAAATTCTGTTACATCTTTATATTGACGGGAAAACTTATTTGAGAATATGTTAATATTTTATGGCAATACGCGAGAACAAATATTACTTAGACATTTTAATGAAATATAAACACACATAATAATAAAATATCGTTGGTTTATCTGTACAACCACGGTTGTGAAATTTATTTTATAAGGTCTACCACATTGGAAAAAGCCTAATCTCATTTTTATAACGTTTTTAAACAACGAGATCTACTGTTAGTTGCTTTAACTGATCTATGGAAAATGAAACCAAAGTAATAATTCAGTTTTTGGAAACCTTTTAAATAGCTTAAACGCCTCTTGTAGTCATGCAAACAATTTATTTATCCAAAATATTGGCTGCGAAGTTGATACGTGGTCAAGATGATAGTTACTGGTATAACCAACCCAAATGAATGCAAACTGTTCAAATCCCTTGTATAGATCAAGATTTCTTTTACATTAAAGCTAACAAAATAGTAGGCAACTATTTTATTTGATTTTGGCGCTGGCAAGGTGTCAGTCAAAGATAGAAAACTTTCATAATATTTCCGTATGAGGTTCGTTTTTTACTAGAGCGCCGGAAACTGGACTAACGGTGTTACATAGCTGCCTTAATCTATGATAAACGGCATTAAAACACGACGGTTTTGAGAGCTATTCATTTGACAACATTAATACAGCAAAATAAACAATGAGAACGAAAATAAATTACCGATATTTCATTGTTATCCTTGAAAATCGGTTTGTGAAGTTGTAGCCGCCGTCGTCTGAACGTAAATTTAAAACGCGAAAATTAAATAAAAATTTAATTTAAATTGCAATTAAATTGTTTAATACGTATTATTATATCACCAGAGTATTTTTGTGTGACATGGTTATGCAAAATTGACACACCAGGCACTTGTTAATGTAATTGGAATTGAGCACGTTTTTTAAGTGTTAGCCTGAATATAACTTGTGGTGTTGCTTATTAGACAAACCAGTTTTTATCCCTAGTACTCCAGAATTTTCCTCTTAAGTGATCCAAACGGAAATAAAACGGTTCTTCTGTGAAGAAATTGAATGCTGGATAGTTTACAGAAAGAAAAAACTATCATGTATATTGAACTATGTATTACGTATTTCGTACATATCAAAATATATTATCAAATAGGATCGAAAAGATATTTTAAAGCCTGCATAAACGGAAGGTGTAAGCTAATGTACAAAGGCGTTTCGAACTCAATGGTGACTCATCCAGAGAATCTGGAATTATGCCATAAACCAGCTGTCGCCTTCTCTCTCTCTCTCTCTCTCTCTATATATATATATATATATATATATATATATATATATATATATATATTTATAATGTCCATTCCCTTTTTAAGTTAACACAGTATTCTTATAATTTGTTTGTTTTTTTCCTAATTATAAGAATATATATATATACTCTTATATATATATATATATATCTACATAATGTCAAGAAAAAGGGATTTTAGGACTGTACAATTATCTATACGTATGTGTATGCAGTAATAGAGTAAAGTTACTATAAATGAAACGGCAATCTGACTTCACAAAAGCATTACGGTATACAGAATGTGACAAACCTGAAAAGAGTATCGAAATTATTGATTTGCAGATGGGATAAATTTCACTCAAATTGAAAGAAGCCTTAATTCTGAACAACGGAAAATCCAACAAGGACTTATTCTTTGACAACAATCAACATGAGTCAACACATTTTGTGGTATTTATGACATCATGCATTACGGAAAATAATAGACATAATTCTTTTTTAGATATTACGTAATTAGAAATAAGTTATTTCAAATAGGACCTAAATCTTTATGACAAAATCCGCAGGAACTGTAGATTTAATAATTTTTTTACCCGTTTTGAGCCTACTTACCTCTCATCAGGAGAAGCTAACACTGTTAATGTATTGAAGTTAATTTTGCTCTCGCACATACCAGTGCTTTAGCGTCTAAAGATACCTCAATTTAAAAATATTGTTGTTTTATTTCACAAAACACATTATAAGCAAAAAAACATGCAGATACGATTGTACATCAACCGTGGTGTCTCGTAATCTGAAAAATTTCAATCATATAAATTAATGTGAGGCAAATCAAATATGTCCTTACGAATGAATCAATAATGGATTACTCTTTACATGATTTTGATATCTTAAAATGATAAATATTTTATTTGTTTAAATATTCGCATGGATAACTAATTTAATTTCTTTAATTATTCTAGAAGTGAGTAACGAACATCTAATTTTCAATATCTGTCAAATTTGCCTTTTCTATTGAATTTTATTATCCAGCATATTTGCTCATTGAGCAATATTAAAAATCGTTGATTTAATTTAATATTGCTACGTTTAGTATGATTTACTCTTCCCATAATTCAAGATGTGGTAGATAAGTGGCGACGTTTCGAGACGTTTTGTTACGAATTTAATTATCATGTTCACGTAACAAATAGAACACTGCACAGCGCTACAATTCTTATTTCTCTTTTGTATTTTATTATGCACCAACTGTGCAAAATAATATTTTATGTGTTATCTTGTCTATAATATTGACGATAAATTATCCATATACATTATTTAAAACTACTGCTCATATAGTAGTAAGTTCTTTCATCTACGTCTTCTGTGTCGGCTCTTATCGGATTTTTTTCTAAACAAAATAATTGTTACAATTTATGGATATTAAATCAGCGGGAATACCATTCTAGGAATGAGAGAACATTCAGCTTGTCGTCATTCTCTAATGAATATAATATATGGTCCAATCTCGTCAGTACGTGTGACTGACGGTAGGTTCTATTTTTTTTGCAGGTAGTAAGAATAATTTAGATTGATGTTTGTCCCTACCACGCGAACGCAACGAAAATTACTATCACCACCCCTCACACTCAAACCAAGCAAACAACACACGCACACACGCACACACACACACACACACACACACATATATATATATGTATATATATATATATATATATATATATATATGTTGTAACCAATCTCCTCTTCGTTATTCTAGCCTTTGTTTTGCGCAATTTAGACCACTACTTTTGTGCAATTTAGACCACTCCTTTTGCGTAACGTCATTTGGTGTGTCATCGCTTTCATTGTAATTGCGTCCGTAATTGATGTATGTGTCGCATTTTGCGAAGCGTTGGTTATTTTTAAAGGCATGTCAGTCATGTCTTTGTTCCAGTCCAATTTAATTTCTTTTTGAATTATTTTCTGCACGTTTAAGCAGGGCTTCAGCTTATTAATTGCAATAGCTTCAAAAGCCAGAAGCATTTTCTCTGTTTTTGCCTTGTAGAGAACTGAAAAATTGTTACTACTAACAGCATGACCTGTGAGTAGTACATGTTCGCAAATTGCTGATTTTTGTGCAGGAGCTGCACCCCTCTTTAATAGTTTTTGAGGGAGATGCTGATTTATTCTAGTTTCGAGCCTCTTTTTTGATCTGCCGATGTACTGAGCGTTGCAGGTACATTGAAATTTGTATACAGACAAAGGTGTTGACGTCACAGAGAGGCTATCTTTTTCATTCGTGCGCATCAGTTTTGTTGTGTTGAACACCACTCTCACCTGTATTGATGGAAACTGTGCTTTTGTCGCTCGAATTACTTTTCGTTTGAAGATTTCCGCTGGAAGATCACCTCCAAAGGGAACACTAAGCGTTACTATCTGGGGAGTTTGATTTTCTTCCAAATTGGCCACGATTTTGTTGCGTTGCCTCAAGTTGTATTCGATGAACCAGGCCGGATAGCCATTATTTCTCAACGCTTCGCGAAGCAAATTTAGCTCTACTTCAATGTTGTCCGGTGAACAAATCCTGCGTATTCGTGTGCCCAAATTCATTATTAGGTTTCTTTTGTACGCCCTTGGCACACTACTCATATAATGGACATATTGTCCAGTCCAGCTTGATTTCTTGTGAACTGACCTTGAGAGAGTACCTTCTTCATCTCTCGTTATTCCTACATCTAGGAAGGATAAATAT
>JAQBSW010006483.1:0-48198 GCA_029291075.1 Eudiplozoon nipponicum | reverse complement strand
ATTCCACCTGGCACGACTCATAATAATACCCGTCGCAATATTAGACGCCAACTTAAGCGCAGTCTAAAATGCGATCTCGAAAACTTTTGGAACAGAAAGGCTGAAGAAATGTAAGTAGCTTTCGCGTTAGGTAATAGTCGCTGTTTTTTCCAACTTATTCGCGCAACAGGTTCGAGAAAATTAAAAGTTAGTGAAACTATAAATGATAGTAACAAGGATTCAATAACCGATAAAATAAGTCGTCTTGACAGGTGGGCTGAACATTTTAGAGATCAATTTTCTTGGCCATCCGCGTCAATTTCGATTCCCGAAAGCATGTCTGCTTCAACAGTGTGGAATGTTAGTCCCGAAGAACCATCCGAGTTAGAAGTACGCGATGCAATCCTATCTCTTAAGCGCCGCAAAGCCGCAGGCCCCGATGATTTACTTCCGGGATTGTTTAAGGATGGTGGCGATATAATTTCAGGAGCGTTGACCAAACTTTTTCATACTATATGGAATGAGGAAACCGTACCACTTGACTGGAATGAGTCGACCATCATTCCCATCTTCAAAAAAGGTAATCGTAATTCGTGCGATAACCATCGTGGTATAAGTTTGACTCCGGTCGTATCAGGGTTATTTGCTTCGATTATCCTACGTCGTTTTAACGCTTCACGTGAATCACATACAAGAGAAGAACAGGCCGAATTCAGCGCCGGACGAGGTTGCATAGATAATATTTTTACTTTGAGGCAAGTTTTCGTACAGAGACATTTATATCACCGCCCACAATAGCCGTTTTTCTAGACTTCATGGGTGCATCTGATTCGGTGGATTGCGATGTTTTATTCCATATCTTGTCAAAAAGCGGTATGCCCACAAAATTTGTTAATAATATACGAGCTCTCTATACAAATACTTCCTGTCGCGTTAAGGTCTACAATGAATTAACGCATAACTTTTACAACCAGCAGTGGTGTTCGTCAAGGTTGTTCACTTTCTCCTTATTGTTTATTTTTTTAATCGATGCTATTATGAAAAACACTCCCCCACACTTTTAGGATGCTGGAGTTAAAGTTCTCCCGGGTGATAAATTAGTCGATCTTGACTATGCAGACGATATCTTACTATTATTCGACAATCGGTATGCTGCCCGGGCCACCTTGAATAGATTAACAAACCTTGTTCCGTCTTTCAGTATGAAATTCGCACCCACAAAATGTAAGATACTGTTACAGGATCATCCATCACTCACTCGAACGTTGCGACTGAAGAATTAAAATCTAGCCATAGTCTACAGGTTTACATATCTTGGGAGCTCTATCAATAACGTAGGCAATATGTCTGACGAGGTGAGAATACGAATCGCGAAAGCTAGAATAGCTTTCTGGAATCTTCGTCATTTATGGAGAAACGCGAAAATTTCACTATGCCTTAAAGGTCGTGTTTAAAATGCATCTGTATGCGCAGTCTTACTATACGCTAGTGAAACTTGGCCTCTTAGAGTTGATGATTTGAGACGCTTACAGGCATTCGACCATCGTTGTTTGAAAAGTATAGCACATGTCGGTTACCAACAACGAATAACTAACGTTGACATCCGTGGACGTATTTTTGGATCTGACAATAAGTGCTCGTCGTTAAAAAAACAAATAAGGCTCCATCAACTGCGTTGGCTCGGTCACATTTTGCAAATGCCCTCATTTCGATTGCCCAGTAGAGCTCTGTTTTCTCATCACGCACCAAATTGGCGTAAGAAACAAGCTGGGCAGATTTTGACAAGGCAGAAACAATTGAAGTCACTTACATCTAATTTGAGTAGTATAAGACCCACACGTCTGCGAGGATGGGGTCCTCGTGCGAATTATAGTTCTGGGTTGGAAACCCTTAGCGATATGGCATCGAATCGAGCTGTGGCGATCTTGTTGCAGATGTCTAGTAGAATCATCTTCATAACTTTCTTTTCTTAGTAGGGCAAATTTAGCTGCGAGGTTTGGTTAGTTTATGACGTGATAAAGTGAAGGCCGCAAGGAATCTGTATTGCTGATGTTGCCTTGCTCGAATGTTAATTTTGTCATAATGTTGTTGTGGAGAGGTTTAGTTTACCTCATTTCTGAGAGTTATCCCGATAAATTTATTCATAGTATTCCTTCTCTCTCGTAAATCTCCCTAATAATTTGTCTAAATTCATTTATATACTTTTTCACTCCTTATGGTGATATGGCAGTGAAACTTTAGTCACTTTTGACTTTTGTAGGGCTGGACATGATGATGATGATTACTTCAATGAAATTTTCGGTTTCACAGTTTTCATGCAGTCAAGAAAATCAACTTTGGGGTACATGAACGAGGAGATGTAGTTGACAAATGATGGAGCCAGAATTCCCCACTGACCAATACTAGACAACGTACACATTGCGATCGAGTAAAACAAATTCACTCTTTAAATATAGTAAGACGAGTAATATGCGACGGCTGTAAACGTATCGTTGTCTTAGCGACTGTTCAAGTAGAGAAAGTTGAGTTATGCAAACTTGTCCTGGTGAGATTCCAGCATACTATCTAATATATGCGTTACATATAAAATTATGTAAAGCACTATAAATCATACAGATGCATTTTCATCCCATTTTATTAATTTATATAATGGAGAAATAAAGCACTAACATGAAAACTTTTATGTGAAACATTTACTTACAGAGTGTTTTTTCCACTTCCGGGGTTGGCAGAAACCTGAATGCTGTAGGCGTCTGTGTGAGCAGAGACAGTGATGCTGGCAAACGGTGCGCAGTCAATGCTTCAGTTAGCGCTATTGCGCCGTGGAAATCATTAATAGCATCTGGCACCTTATCAACAACCGAATAATGATCATTAGAATTAGTAGTAGTAGCGGCAGCAGAAGGCACAGTCGGAGTTTTACCAGAACTACTGCTAACAGACAGAGCAGAATCATTAGTCAATGCATCGTCGTAGCTACAATCACTGATAGCCGTATTTGTAGAATTATTAGAAGAGTGAGTGGATTTATAGCAATTGGAACGATTGACACTATTTCCATCCACGTCCAAAGTCCAACAGTCTAGTTGTCTAGAAGGAATGTGCAGAGGCTTCAATGGTTTCGAATGCCGAATACCGCGAACAGACCGAGTAGGTGAACATTCCAAAACTGTTGTCTGTGGTGAAGTTTCTGTCGTGGACGCCGTTGATGACGACGCAGGACTACAGTTCAATGTTGATTCTGATGTGGTACAAAACAGTTCAGATTTGCCTACAGCAGTTTTATGCAAGACTGGTGAAATTTCGGCGACAAAAGGCACGTTTGACATGTGAAACATTTGTGAAGTACTTTTCGGTGGTTGGTCTACAATTTCAGTTGGGTAACAATTGTTCACAAGGCTGGCTGCAGTAGTCGTCGCTTAAAGGCAACATTAGCATAAGACATCGCGTGTTTGAATGAGCATTTACCGGAAATTTGAAAGAACATAAATGCAACAGTCACGTTAAGATAATTACGATGTTGAGAATACAAACGAAAACTCTTAAGCACGATTTGCATCGAAACAGAATTTTATAAGTACCGTGCAATCTCAATGGAAATTAGAAAATCTGGCGAATATAACGCAGCGGTATGCTCTTATTACCCAAAAGGCACTTTAGGAGCAAAATTTCTTGTGCGTTTAGTGGAAAACACGGTCCAGTACAAAGACACGTTAAATTCTGTTTCAGCATCAGTTTTAAGTTAGGACACGAGAAACACCCATCCCATTGTATTTAACCAGTTGAACAACGTAGTCTAACAACCGTAAGTCGTACACATTATTATCATCAGAGTACGACGGCACACTGACTAGCGAGGATCAACAGCTAGATACTGTTTGTGGCGGAGATCTAATATATATGCAATTGTGCATTAGGTATTGCGCATCTAGTAACAACTTAGTTCAAATATGACCAGGTTAAACCAAAGACAGCATGAACAGAAAGTATAGATTTGTGCACATTCGTTTCGATCTTACTGACGAATAATCAGTAGGAGCAAGTGGGAAAATAGGACGGTACAATCTCATATACCAAATTGAAAAGCTGCACTAGTGAAGCTTACTTCATACAAAGTCTTGTCAATTCGACTTAAAAGTCAACACATTATATATAATATATACCAAGCCTGTAAACGGTATCATCACTTTGGCTATTGTGTCAGTACCAGATAACAACATAATGGTACCTAAAAGGTACATGGTACCAACACTATGGTTGCCTAGTCGGTGCATGGTTCCAACATAATAGATTTAAATTGATTGATTGTACTTGATTGGAAATTTCGGCTGCATAATTTCTATTAAGTCACGAACCTTAATATTGTGAAGCTTTCGCCACGTGCATATAAAATTATCAGGTAAATAATCAATGATTGCGCGAGTAGTGACAACTATTCCATAAATCAAGTTTGCGAACTTAGAATAAACACCCATCCAATTGTATTTAACTAGTCGGATAAAATAGCAATACTACAGTCAGTCACATATATTTACGCACTCCGACATTCAATGATCATCATCAGAGTACGATTGAAAACTGACTAGCGAGGATCAAACCGCAATGTATATATATGTAAAGCAAAATTAGATATGTGGCTCTCAAGTCTTGTAGTCTCGCAAACATTGTACTTAATTCGAAATTTCGGCTGCACAATTTCTATTTTGTCACGAACATTAATTTTTTAAGCTTTCAACACGTGCATATAAAATAAACAATTAAATAATCATTGATTGCGCGGGTGGTGATAACAATTCTTTAAATCAAGTTTGCAAGCCTGGGATAAGCCCACATCCAATATTATTGAACTAGTAGGATAACATAGCATACCTACCGTCAGTCACATATGATGATGACCTACGACTTTCAATGATCACCAGGATACGACGGCAAACTGACTAGCGAGAATGAAACCGCATATATATGGAAAGAAAAATTAAATATGCGGCTCTCACCTCTAGTAGTCTCGCAAACATTGTACTTGACTGGAAATACCGATTGCATGAAAAATAACTTGATTGGCAATGTCTATTATGAAAATCTACTAAAAATTGGATGTATATGTTACATTAAAAAGGAATAATTTACCAAAATCTAACATGACCTGCACAATATTTACGTTAACGCGGACTGCCATTTTAAGATAAATAAGCATTCTTTTGCGCTGTTATTTTAACGAGTAGAAGATCTGAATAAGCCATATTTGAAATAAGTAGAATATAATGAGGCGAAAATGTATTGAATATTTAAAGTCTAACCTGAGCAATTGATTCATTCAGTCTGTAGAAAGAACATTTTGTAAGAAACAGAGCATATTTTGATAGGCACATGAAAAAGAAGTTTAAATTGTGTTCATAATAATGTTACAAAATTTCAAATCTCTCACATTTCATTTAGTTCATAATATATAGATTTTATAACAATCTTTGAACTTTCTATCAACATAAAAGCTCATATTTTCTTTCAATGGCGTTCGATTGCTGGGATTTCAGAAGCTATCTGGTCTCTGTTTTTTCCTCGTTTCAATGAATAACGTTTTTACCAGGTTCGATGTCTGATATTAATTTTTTCTTTACCTTGTCCGTTACTGTTTTGAATGTTCCATTCTTTGTCATATCTCAGACAATAAACCTTGTTTCAACATAAATTTATTTATCGATTTTAAATTTTATACAATGTTAATTTTTATTTATTGGGTTTTAAATTCATCTTATTTAAGATAGTTATAGTATAAATATTTCTGTTTACTGCTTGATAAATTATTTTTTTGTATAAAATACTGTCTACTGGTATGTGACTTTGCCTTATTTTTTTGTTTGTAGCCTATTTTAAAGAAAATATTGAGGATTAGCATTGACAGAAACTGCTTAAGTATTTATCATTTATGAAAGTCATATCTGTAATGTAGGCGATACCATATTTGTGCAAAGGCGATATTGCGCGCATGCGTACAATTGCTTAAAATAATACGAATACAAACTAATAATGGAGCGATTATAGTATAAACTGATAGACAGAAATATGTAAACAAATAAATGAATAATAAAATTCTCACTTAAATACAGTGTTAGTATGATGTGGTGGTGGCCGGATGTGTTCAAACTTACGAGCTATTACATATTCTATTACTTTTTTTTACTGTAGATAACTCCCACAGAGGGATAAAAAGGTTTCTTCGGCTTAATCATCATGCTTCTTCAGAAAAAAAGTGCAATCAGTGCCTTCATTATCACTTATTTCAATCACGATGAATGATAGTGACCAAAACTTTCCTATCTAACTGGTTCGTATCATGGAGTCTCACAAGAAAACGTTAAGCGAAAAGTAAGCAAATATTGTACAAATTTAGCTGCGACTACATGAAGATGCTTCAAAAAACGATATACGTGAGTATCAAAATTATAAAAACTGATAAAATTGCTGATCGCGAAATATCTTTGCATCCGTGTTCAGATGTTTTTGTGACACTCGCCTCATTCACATATGTAGGGGAGACTAGCGATATTTAATTTTATGTGCAAACATACAAAAACGGATATCGAAGTCTTCGCGCAGCGAATTATGGTAGTGTCTGGGCTAGTGTAGCAAAAAAATAAGAGCTTTCGATACGGATCCTCTCAAGAAGAAAACAAAACAACATCAGGTCCCTAATGAGTACGGTGTCCAGAATAACGCTCCGGTATTAAGTAAGCGGTGTCGCCTGAGAGGTTTGCAGCCTGAAGACTGAAGGCCCTAGCTAATATAATACGGATAACGGTAGTATGAACCATTCCAATAAAGTCAAATCCAGTCCTTACATATTATGACTAGCCTGAAGTTCGAGCTTACCACGGAATTAACACTCAATAAAAATTGGGAAGCGGTAGAAGAGAGCAATCGTTTTAGATGCGAAGGACACCTTTTAACTGCTTAAGGAAACTTATGTCACTGGAACCTAGAAACCAGATTCTCGTCAGTCTTTGATAGTATACAATATAAAATATGAGAAAAGCATGGACTGAATGTTGTTGTTTCACAGCAATCATTATCTTCTTCAACATCACCATTATCATTATCATCACAATTCTCATCAATACCAGCATTATTCTTAATATCAACGCCATCATAATCATCATCATCATCAATACCAACACCATCACTACCAACACCATCATCATGCACAGCTAAACAAAAGCCAATAGTAACTAATGTTTCACTGCCATATAACCATAAAAGAAAGAGAGAGAGAGAGAGTACCTAGTTATTATGAGTATATTTATCTCCTCACACCATACAGAACTAAAATGATTATTGTACGCTCCAGAAATTATACCGTCACCACCCTTAAATAATTCCATAAGCAAATCATTAGGGACTGTGACTTTCCGACATTTAAGAGATAGGATTGCATCCCGTATTTCTAACTCCGACAATACTTCAAGGTTAACATTCCATAGTGTTGATACAGACATGCTTTCGGGAATATGAACTGACGCAGGGGCACAAAAAATGATCTTGAATGTGTTCAGTCCACCTATCAAGACGACTTATTTTATTGGTTATTAGTTGGTCTTTACTAACATTTATAGTTTCGATAACTTCTAATTTTCTCCGAATTTTTGCACGAATAATTTGGAAGAAAAAGCGGCTATTACCTGAAGCGCACGCTTCGTCCATTTCTTCAGCCTTTCTAGTCCAAAAGGATTCGAGATCGACATTTATACTGCGCTTAATTTGGCATGTTACATTCCGACGATTATTTAATAATCCGATACGAAAGAAATTATCATAATCATTTTTAACGTCGATGTAGCCCTCACCATCATCCGCATTATCTTCATCATCCTTCTCATTGTCATCATCTTCGTAGTTATCATTATCAATACAATCTTTATCATCGTTATAATCATCACCAACCTTATTATCAAAATATGTTTATCGTCGTTTTCATCCTCATCATAATCATTATACCCAATATCACATTTATCTTCCTTGTCATTCTTATCGTTGATAATATCGTGATCATACACATTATTATTATTATCATCATAATCATTCTAATTATAATTCTTTATTATTCTCATCATACTCATCCCTATCACAATCTTCATCCTCATAATAATAATTATTAACTTTATTACCATAAAAATTAATATTATTATCATTTTCACCCTCATAATCATTATCAGTGATACTATTTTATTTAGCTTCTTCGTCATCATAATCATAGTCAACATCACCTCGTAATATCCACCATTATTGATATTACAATCCTTATGATTATAATCAAAATCAACTTTATCATCGTCGTCCCCATTATTATTATTATCTTAATTACGATCCTCGCCATTATCGTCAGCACCAATATTATTTTTATTGTCGCCATTATTTTCATATTAATACAAATATTATCACAATTAAGATTATAATTATCATCACTATCAGTATCACCTTTATTATCGCCATCCCAATAACAATCATCTTCAGCAGGATCATTTTTATAATTATTATTTCCGCCATCATTATCCTCATCATCTTCAATATCATAAATATTATAAATAAAAGTTTATCATTGTTTACGTTATAATCATGAGCATTATATTTGTCATTGCGACCATTATCATCATTATCTTTATGATTATCAGTATAATTATTATCGTCGACATCCTCATCAGAATAAACTTCCGCGCGATCATTATTTTAATTAATATTTCAATTATCATCAAAATCCTCATTCGCAACATCATCACCATCAGCAGCATCATTATCATAAACATTATCAGTAGCAGCACCAGCATCATTAGTGTTATTAACATAAACATCACATATCTCATCATTATCATCTACATCGTCAACAGCATCATCATCATAATCATAAACAGCTTCATTAGCCTTATCAGCAGCGTCATCCTTCTCACCATTATCAACATCGCCAACAACATCATTAACATTATCCTTAGCAGCATCATTATTATTATCAGCATTTCCAATGTCGTCGTCAATAGCATACTTATTATAAATATTATTTTTATTATCTTCCTCATTTTCATAATCATCATTATCATTAACGTCACCGCTATTATCATCAATATCGTGATCATTCTCATCATCAATGGCAATATCATTTTTTATCATAATCATTATCATCATCTTCATCTTCATTGGTGTCTTCATCATAGACGCCAATAAATCAACATTTAAAAGCCGATGCTTCACTGCTGCGTAGCAGGGCGAAATATATATGCTACTGAAGTGTACAAAGAGCACCAAGCTTCCAACACAACGTGGCTATGAGGTCCTTCTGTATACCTCTGGAGTTAGTGTATTTTATCCTGAAGAATTATGACAGATATCGAGTAAAGCGACTAAATCATTCTACTTTGTGTGCAAGCGAAGAATAATGGCATCCCTTTTTGATAATAAAAAAGTTAAGGATAATATCGTTGCTTTGACTCGCCCTAGCTCCTGAATAGTCCCACCATAACAGATACTTTTCTTTGCGCCTCGCCGTCATTTTTCAAATAGTTTCTGCAGTATCCTATCTCGGGACAATAAGAAGCACTCGCAGATGGGTAAAATCTTTATTTATTTCCATTTCCGGTCAAGCAATGTCTATGCGGCAACGGGCTAGATAGACCGCACAAAGTGATAAGTTGTAGCGCAATCAGGCTTCCGAACGAATTTAACATTTTCGCCTAGACACAGAGAGGGAATGCCTAGTTATTGCTACCGACGGTTACACAAACTTTGGCATATTCGACTTTTCATGTACTTCATCAGATTCATTCGAAATAGCTTTAGTTTGTTTGCAATAGTGAGCAAGTAACTAAAATTAAACAAAATACGTGTGATAAATCTAAAAGCATACAGATTCCATCCTATGGTGACAGAAGGCATTTACTACAATTATACAAGCTAAAAATAGCTGAGCACAAAAAAGATTGTGACAGGTTGAAGCATTCAAGCAACCGATAACAAAAAATTATTAATGTATACACAAACATACACGCAAGAATAAAATTCATAACACATGCAGACATACAAAGTATTTATATTTAACAATCAAACTTGGTTAACAAATAAGTCGGCTATGCTTAACACAATACAATATCTAGTCATTTGCGAAAAAAGCTGATGTAGCAGTTCACTAGAAAAAAGATTACGCGAAAAGGCAAGAGGAAATTTTGTATACCAAAAAAAGTATTTAGGCACGTCACTTACTATCTGGTAGGCTAGCTCAAAATTAAGAAGTTGCGCATCATACGTCATTTTGTGTCAATAAACAGTCAGCATCGCCAACCGCACTGGGCTTCTACTGTGGTCTTATTCAAATGTGTGATAACACCTAATCAGAAGCCTGTTTAACTGAACGAGTTTCTGTAAACAAACGACTTTGTGCGGCACACTCAAGCGCATCGACTAAAAACGATGCCAGAAGCCTAAATTGACGTTGCATCTTTGTTGTAAGCTGCCACTAAATGCAGCAATTACGACAGCAAGGAAGCTTCCTACTCCGAGCTTAACGTGCTACGAAATGGAGCAAGAAGTTCAGAAATTTATTTTTTATGGGTGGCACGAATGCTCAAGGTTGGCGCTTAGGCAACGCAGAATTTCACCCGCGCGATAAATAGATTTTAAGCTAAATGCGCAACGATAATGGTGAGCGGTTGTTGGATAGCTGGGTGTAACACAAATTACACTAGAGTAGCACAAACTTCAGACGAAGTGCAGAGCGTTGAGCCACACAGCATGCCCCAGCCCGCGGACAACGGTGAACTCGTGTATCAATTAGTTATAAATGGCGTTGTTGCATCTATGATTGCTGTTCGTTTAGGACCGTTTATGTAGACCCAAACATTCACTTTCAATTTGTAGATGTCCAACAAAAATATGTAGATTTTCGAAGATCAAAGGGTAACAGGTCCTGTTGCTAAAAATATAAACGTATTGTGGAATACAAGATACGCTATGTAAAATGCAGATGCGGCTGTATTAGAATTGTAGATCCCCGTAGAATTGGTCATTAGGAGTCTAAAAGGTGTGCGCGCCAAATTCCTATTCGCTCGGCTTATAATAATGCTCTGAGCTTTAAAACGCCGAATTAAGCAGTGCTTGGAAGTTGCTCGTGAATCCTTTGTGACCAGAGAGGCTGAAGAGATGTGAAAAGAATACAAGTCAATGTTTATTCCAGCTGGTTTGCACAACAGACTCTGGCAAAGTAAAGTTTAGCGAAATAACTGTAACAGTAATCTAATTATCGATAATTTTTTTTCTCATTTGAACAGGTGAACTAAACAACTCAGTTCTAATTCTCAAAAGCATGTGCCAATAATATGCAACTACAACCTCAAACAGCCATCAGAGTTAGAAGTACGGAATTCAATCTTATCTCCTAAACATTGTGAAGTTTCAGGCCCGGATGTTCTGCTTCCTACCATATTTAAGTATGCTGGCGACAAAATTTGTGGGGCGTTGCCTAATCCTCTTTTAACTATAGGCAATGAGGAGATCGTGTCGGTCGCCTAGAGGGAATCAATTATCAGTCCTACCTTTGTTGTGCTAACTTGACCTCAGTTTTGCCCAGGTTATTTTCTTTTATTATTATATGCCGTCTCAGCACATCGCGTGAATCCAATACTAGAGAAGAATAGGCATGATTTCGGTCAAGACGTGGTTATATAAGTAATACATTTATCCAAAGGCAAATTCTTTATCAGCAACATGGATACCACTGTCCCACAAAAGCCACCTTTCCAGGCATCAAGGATGCATTTGATTCAGTGAAACGAATGTTCTATTCGATGATGGTATTTTCACTAGATTTATAATTATACGCGTTCTCTACACAAACGCTTCTGGCCGCACAAGTATACAACGAATTATCAAACAAAACTACTGCCAGCCACGTTGTTCATCAAAGCTGTCTACTTGTCCATTTTTGTTTAATTTTGCAATATATGCTGTTGTGAAGAATACCCGTTCTTACGTTCAAGATGCTGGTGTCAAAGTTCTTCCTGGCAGTAGATTAGTCTATCTTGACTATGCTGATGTAGTATTATTCTAAAAAGAGATACTGATCAGACCATTTTTCATAAGTAACGCCAACTCCACGAATGAAGAGCTTCCATCGCCGAGTCCATTCGCCATCGAGTGAAACTAGGTTGACAGGTTTACATTTGATTGTCTCAATATCGAAATGTAACGAGGAAGGTATTAGAATCGTGAATGCTAAAGTAACTTACTCTAACCTTCAGCATTTATGCAGAAACTCGAGTACCTCATTGTTTTTTTCATTCATGCGCACAATGCGACTGTACGTGTACAAGTGAAACTTGGTCACTTAGAATCCATGTTGTTAAACGCTTACAGGCATTTGGCAACCGTTGTTTGAGAAGCGTAGCCAAAATTCGTTACCAACAATGAATAAGCAACACTAAAATTCGTAGAAACATTTTATCGGTCAACACCTGTTGCTCATTGGGCAAACAAATAAGGCTCCTTCAACTGCACCGGCTCATTAACGTTTTATACATCCTTTCATTTCGGTTGCCCAATATAGCATTATTCTCTTAGCTAGCGTCAAATTGGCGTAAGAAACAAGGTTGGCAAAATTAGACACGTCGGAAGCAGTTATAATCAACTGCAAATCAAGCACAGTGACGATCTTGTTAAAGAAATTCAGTAGGATCACCTTCCTAAGTTTCTTTTCCTAGTTTGATTTAGTTAACTGCAAGGTTTGATATATTTTATCGAGCAATACAGTGAAAACTGAAAGAATTTTTTTCCGATTTCGCCTCGTATTGAGAACAAATGTTACACTGCCCAATAACCAATAAAATTTATAAAAATAAATATGGACTGCGAATGAAAACTAAGTTATCCGTTCCTTGTTGTGTTTATTAAGAGACAATATATATATGTACATATATATCTTTTTCCATATATATATTGCTATAAATCATGATTTCATTGTTATGCAGTAGTTAATGATATCATGACAGCGCTATATATTTACGCTCCTATTCATCAACAAAACAGCAGAAGATTTCTCCAGTAGATACTTCTTCATAAGACATTAGTTAAAATGAAATAATTCATCAAAAAAATTTAAGTGGATTTGCATTTGACGAAAATCACAAAAATCAAATACATTTTATAGAAATATGCATACAAACATTCACAAGTAAAAACACACAAGCATATAAACATACATTATTACATATAGACATACATCCAAGTCCAAATATGCATGCATGTACGCAAAATAATACACACGCAGACCTATATATAAATACTTATCTTTAAGTATACCAACACTCAAACATACACACAAACCTAATCATACGCAAACAAGTAATCATGCATACATAAATACTTGGGTACATACGTTCATAAATACATACATACGTTTACACGAACATACATGAGTACGCACATATATAAATAAACAAATACATACCATCCCACACAAGTGCATACGGTCATTCGTACAAGCATACATACATGCATACATACACACATACATACATACATAAATACATACATACATACATACATACATACATACATACATACATACATACATACATACATACATACATACATACATACATACATACATACATACATACATACATACATACATACATACATACATACATACATACATACATACATACATACATACATAAATACATACATACACACATGCATGCATACATACATACACATAAATGCAATACAGCCGAATGTACATAAATTAACGCTCATTGATATTCGATACGATTGTCTTGAAGAACAAAGATGTAAACTCACACAGATTGGAGAGGACTGGAAGAAACTTATTTTCAGGAACTGCTATGGAATTAACTGGTAATGCTTCTGGTGTTGGTAACAAGGGCAAATGTTCACTATGAATTAGATTTTTATTATTGACGTGCATAATTGCCTGCGAACCATACTGTTGACCATCTGTCTCCGTGGTGCATTTTTGGACTGAGTTGCACACGTCAGAGTGAGCAGATGTTTCCCGACTGTCAGAGTCAGACAAAATCTGGCAAGAAACTGATCGAATGTCACTGAACGAGTTAATACTCGTAGCTGAAGTTGATGATTTACTAAACAATCCGCATTCCGCGCCAATTGTCGAATGTGGCAGTCGTTGAGGGGATAGAGCCTGCCTAGCTGTAGTAGCCAATTTCATATCAGTTGAACTGATAGTTGATGCGCACCCAACAGAGAGTTCATCCGAAATATTGACACCAGTATCCTGTGCACTGAGTGGCATTTGACACGTGTTCGCGTGATTACCAGAGTGAGAGCGAGATGGAGATCGAGAAAGACCAAGTTGAATCAAATGGCACTGCTGCTCATCACCATTCTTTCCTTGCAGAGCACAACTTTGATCCATTTGAGAAGCAGGGTTAACAATAAGTTGCTGATGACCACCTTGAAGGACCTGCGATGAAGGAAGGGTGTAGATAAGTCCTAAAGGAGCAGTTGCATAAACGCACGAGGATGAGTTTAAGCCGAGCGCACCAGATTCTAATGCTGATTGAGCTGGAAATAGCTGATTGCATTGTTGCCGTTGGATGTTAATAGGATGCATTTTCCCATTAGAGTCTTTTGCGGATTAGTGTAGGTAAGTTTACAAAAAGTAAATAATAAGTTACACTAACCTAGAGAACAATGATGAAGACTAGCATCTATTACTAAACAAATTTTACAATGTCACAAAGAATTAAAAAATAGTGAACTGTCTCAAAGTCCATCCAAGCAAAAGAGGCACTTGATTCAATACTCTACACCAAATAAACGAGAACAAAACCACAGGAACGATAAATCTAACAACATCCACGGAAATTATTTAGGAACGTGCAGATTCTAATCAACAGATGTTCCAACCAAGTCATAATCATAACCAAATACTGACATCTCCTTGAGTCCTTGACAAAACTGTATTCCTGTTTTTTTACTAGAAACTCTCACAATTATAGTCCAACACCATACCTGTTCATGGCCAACCACCTCTCGCCAACAGGAAAAGTAGTAAAGGAGTAGGCTGACGCTTCAAAACAAAATACTGTTGGCAGAAGGTGTTGACAGCCTGTAAAACTAAATTCTCACAAACAGAAGGCGCATCAAAGCAAACTTTGGTTATCAAAGTATTTTTGCACAGTGCGATCATCGTGTTTTATTTCCGACGTTGATATTTGCGAGTAGCAGATTACCACTTTTAGGTATGCAATAATTTGAGTCTTAGATTAACTAGAAGTGAAGAAGATATAAATTATTGCACTTAAAAGTGTTAGCTTGCTACCCGCGAATGTCAATGGCGGAAATAAAACCAAAATGCTGCATGTCAGCTTTGGAAATCTCTGAATCTGAAATATTTACAATATTGAAAGAAGCAAAGAAGTATGTTGGCAGTCTTAGAAATCTCCGAATCTTAACTCTGCATCATTCAGTAAGCCTAACCAAATCAACCACGCTTAGAAAGCAAATCTCAGGAATAACTCAGTATTTATTTGTCTAGCCAATTACACCTTGCTACGGAAATGTTAGGTTCAAAAATGATATAGACGCACAGTGGGAACATAACTCGCACATTTTCCAGAATCCCTTCATGATAACACACATGAAGTCACCTTATCCCGCCATAGTATTTAGCCTCAATAATTAAGTATATCACGCTGGAATGTGTAAGTTGCAACATCGGAAATTCGCATGGATTCACGCCAGCTACATTTATATATATATATATATATATATATATATGGATATCCATCGGATCTTTGCGAAACTGATAGTGCAAAGCGACAACCCGCGAACGCAACTCGCGGTGAGTCAACATATGAAGCTCGCACTGCGCAAAACCCCTTCAAAACACATTAGCTTAATACCTTTGATGTAGACAAGTCGCTTGGTTTGCAGTAATTCATCCGTACTGCTACTCGAGGAGTTGAATTGAGAAGACGGCTGAGCTTGAGATCTGTTTGTGTCTACACAGATAGGCTTAATCTCTTTGTAATCCTCAATATTGAAATGTGCACTGGCGTGTGACAAAATTGTGCCAGATGTCTTTGAAAGAGCGTGAGCATAATCAAATCCTACAGCATCCAAGCAACCATTATCGCCTGCCGTTCGAGTATTCTGAGCAGAATCAGCCGGACCAGAAACGGGTGTCGTGAGAACAACTGGAACGGAGATGGCAGAACGATTTGTGGGACTATTGATAAATCTATGTTGAGGAACTACCAACACCATTGGCACTTTACCAGGAACCGAAATATCGCTGGTTGACATCAACTGAGAAGTCGGAATCGATGCTTGATTATAGCCAATAAAAAGAGTGTTTTGATTCATTGTAGAACCTTTTAAATGACCACCCGTTTCTGTAGATAGAAGACAGTTTTCCTTTAACACAAGCAATATAGAAACAAAAATTATAGCAGAAGGGATTTCCTATGTAAAGCGAAAATAAAATTTAATATTTTAACTTTATATATTACTTTTCTTAGCTTAAAGTCGGCGGTAGACTGTTGTCGTTTTCTTTTTTAACTGCCATTAGATCGTGTTCACACACACTATATTTGTGTACTATGAAAATGAAAAAAAAACGTCAACATTTGTCTACGCAATGCCAAAAATGGATATTGGAATGAAAAGATCATAGCGGAAGACATGCTCAAATTGTACAATAATTGATTGCGTAAAAGAAACATGTTGCATGACAGAGAATAGGTTAATTGCCTTGTCCTTTATGGGCGTAACGAAGTGCTTGCATCCACTGTCCTCCTGTATAATCTGGATATTTCAGCTTCTGATTTCGGAAGCCTTTTTCGACGGATAAACGTGCAGCTAATTATATGTAAAGGATTATTTCTCAGTCTTAAGCAAACGCCCACACAAGTAAGCACACACAGGCGTGGCACACGTTTACCTAGTAAATAGTGAGATGTATTAAAATCGCTTTAATTTCAATGGGATGAGTGTACACGTGCAGTATCTACTTACTCCTAAATCCAAAATAAACGAGAACACATAAACACGGGCATGGGGTACGTTTATCTAGTGAGTCGTCAGTATTTGTTATTCAGTCAATGTAATTTCATTTCGATGAGTGCACACATGCAGAAACGCGCAAAAAACAAATTTCACATACACTTACCTAGTGAAAAGACAGTTATGCTTAAGATATCTTATAAGTATAAATGAGACCGTTTAAACCAAATTTTCCACTTGACATATTGATTGTAAAATTGTTTGTGAGATGCGCTTTCCACTGAAAAAGGCTTCGAAAACCGAAATTCGAAATATCCGGATTAATCAGGCCAGTTGATGCAAACGCCTTGATGCGCCTAACAAGGACAAGGTAACTGATTGTGTAAACAGACTTGAGATAAGCTCTAATCCAATTTAGAAACCACTAACAGGACAGAAAAACTACCATCAGTCACACATACTTACGTATTTGGACATTCCATTGTCATTTTTATAGAACGGCGGCTCTATTTTACAGTAGATCCATACGCATTCATCATTAATGGAATGTTTGCTGCACAATTTCTACGCAGAAGCACAAATAGACAATATTTTTGCAGAAACCGCCACAAGTAAATAATTTATAGAACTAGACAATGAATAATGGCGTGGACAGCGATACCAATTCTTTAAATAAATTTTGCGGAAATGCGATAGGCAACAATCCCATTTATTAACCAGAAAGGATCCTTTCCATTCTGACCTAAATTCTCTGCTGAGAAGAGCAAGTAGTTTAGACAAACTTTTTATTATGCATGATATAAATGCTCATGTTAAATGCTTATTCGATGCGGAATTTCATCTAGGCAGTGGATAATAGTTAAGTTTAATGCGAAAGATAATCGTGAACGAATGTGGGATAGCTGCGCTGAGCAAACTTCAGACGTACTGGAAGACATCACATGGTATACTATGGACCTCGGAAAACTATGGATTTGTGTAGACTATGAAGCATTTGTTTATGGATTGTGTGGTTATATCCAGGACTGCTTTCATTTTGGAACGCGTATGTAGACTAATTATGCACTTATGAACAGTATATTTTCATTCAAATTTAACGGAGAGCTAAATAAAAATAAACATTAAATAGAAGTTAACAAACTCGAACGGAACTATTTAATTTTAAATTATTTGCTTCGGAGAACTAATATGCGAGCAATTGTGTATTAAGTGTTTCGTACCTAGTAACAAATTAATTCAAATAGTACGAGACGGATAAACCAAAGCCACCATGTACGAAAGTGTATTCAAGCAATTATGGATGCCATCTTCATAGAAAGTCTTCGAAAATGTGACTTCAAAGCCATCTCACTATATAATATATACCGAGTCTACAAATTGTACCAACACTGGTTGCCTAATCTAAAGAATGAAATTAAAGATATGCTAAATTTCACCAAAATTGAGAATTAAAACTACTTATGAACACCTATTACTCCAGAAAATCCATACAATAAGGTCTTTTTTATATAATTGAAAATTACATGTATTGGTAGTAGTAGAAGTTGATGTTTTAGAATTTTTAGATGAAATTATAGTAGTAATAGTAGTAGTAGTAGTAGCAGCAGTAGTCTTCGTAATAGCCAAAATAACAATTAATATCTAAATAAGGTGGAAACCATATGCACTGTGTTACAATGCATGGAAGGATAAGCACAAGCAGAGAAGAAGCATCATTAGTATAGCCCGACGTGACAGAAACACACAAACGAAAACATGGAAGCATAAAAACGAGGTAAAGCACAAAAACCGCTTCCGTGGCGTCGCAGTCTATCGTCATATCTCAGAATTCAAAAATCATTTTTACGAAAAACACTCCTGCTGCAATACTCGAGAAAAAAATTATTTGAAAAAAGTTTAAATCACAAAGCAAACTAAATAAAAGTGTATAAAGATATATACCAATCACAAACAACTGATTTGTGAAACTGTAAGTGTGATTTGTGAGTTTTTGTATATCTTATTAAGAACCAATTAGTCAATATGAAACATAATTCACGCGAAATTCTGCACGAACAGAGGAATACCCCGCAAAGTTGGTGTTAAACAATTTGGCTGCAAAGTTTGTGGAAAAACATAGTAATAAGAAAATAAGTTAAACAAAACAGGAGATACGTGTGCGACCAACGAGAAGAGTCACATCGAATGTAACGAAAACACACCAAGTGACCTACACGTCTATCAGACTCTTCGGCTTCAGGAACACGTTCTAGGGCACCATCTCCATCATGCGTATCATTCGCCACGTGAGCCGCGGCGAAAACTGCATTGTTTGCGACCATGGTCTGGGCCGATTTTGACCCAACCTGCATGGAACGACCCAATATTGCAATTCGGCCTTTATTAGTAGTGCTCTCTACAGTCGGTAGGACATTGGGTTTTCCATACGCAAAACCACCGCTACTACCGAAATTATTAGCCGCCATATTCGTCATTGTAGCACTCGAGGTGATGCAGGTGGACAGCATCGATGTCGTGGCATTGACAGTCAAAGCAGAATTAGGCGTTCTTTTTGGAGCAGATGCATCTGATGGATTAGACTGTGAGTTGAATGAGATCACTCTTTGAGCTAGCAAAGCGCTAGCCGTAGGCACTTGGGCACCGCGAAGGGGAAGAAAGTCGTTGTCCTGAAGAACGGACGCAGACGAAACGCTACCGATTTGTACTGCATCGCCGACTAAGGTACGTTGGTGCGGCAACTTCTGAAAACACGAACAAAATTGAAAAACAAGGGTGTTTTATTTGGTTGGTTACATTAAACGGAACAAAACTATAAATTATAAAGATACATGTAGATTGTCCCAGTATAAACTAAACATTGCCAAGGATAGCTAGTGAAACTGATCGACTAAATCAGTTTCAGCTCTATTGGGCACCCATCAGATAGTTGCTAAAACTGCCGCAACCGGGACTTCCACCAGATCACATGTGGTTCAGTTTTGCAAACAATCATGTATGTGTTCTCGAGAACACATACACACAGGTATGACGCATGCTTATCTAATGAGCCGTCATTATTTTTTTATTAAATCACTGTAGTCTCATTTCGAAGAATGTACACAATCAGACATATACACAAACCAATTTGACATACACTTACCCAGTAAAAAACATGTTATGCTCAAGAGATCTAAAAACAAGTATAAATGGGACAGTTTACACCAAAACTTTCACTTTCCATATAGATTGTCAATAACGTGTGTGAAGTGCTTTCCATTGAAAAAGATCTCCGTACCCGGAGATCGAAATATCTGGAAAAATCAGGAAGACAGCGGATGCAAACAACTCGGAACGCAACCCGAGAATCAGGTAAATAATCTATTCCCTGTCGTGCAACACGTTTATTTAAAAACATTGTTAATCGATTGCGTTTTTCATGTCACTGCTTGTGAAAGCAATTTAGTAGTTCTGCTCACCAAGTGGTAAACATATCTGATATCGATCAAGGCCACAGTGTATGGATTTATTGGAGTAACAGGTGTTCAGAAATTGTTGTAATTCTCAATTTAGGTGAACTATAGCATAAATTGATATCCATCATGTTGGTACCATGTCCCAACTCGGAAACCATAGTGTTAGTACCATGTACCTTTTCGGTACTATAATGTTGGTAACGGTTACTAACACAATAGCCATAGTGGTAGTATCTTTTACAGACTCGGTATATACATTATATAGTGTGAGTTAGCGTTGAAGTCGCATTGTCGAAGACTTCATATGATGTTAGCTTCACTATTGCAGGTTTACACATTCGTCTAGGAGATTGTACCATCTTATTATCCCACATTCTTCACCCAAATATATAGTGGTTAAAGGGCGTAATACAAAAAAAAAAAAAAAAAAAAAAAAAAAAAAAAAAAAAAAAAAAAAAAAAAAAAAAAAAAAAAAAAAAAAAAAAAAAAAAAAAAAAAAAAAAAAAAAAAAATCTCAATTTGGGTGAACTTTAGCATAAATTTATAGCCAACAGGTTGGTATCATGTACCGACTCAGTAACCATAGTGTTAGTATCCGGTACTCATCGATTTAAAAAAGGTATCAGTTACTAACACAATAGCCATAGTGTTAATATCCTTTACAGACTCGGTAAATATATTATATAGTGTGAGTTCGCATTGAAGTCGCATTGTCGTTGACTTTAGATTATGTTAGCTTCACTATTACAGGTTTACACATTCGTCTAAGAGATTGTACCGTCCTATTATTCCACATTCTTCTACCGAATATATAGTGGTTAAAGGGCGTAATACCGGCTCCTACTGATGAGTCGCCGGTAAGCACGAAACGAATGTGCATGAGATAATACTTTCCCTTCATGCTGCCTTTGGTTTATCCTTCTGGTCACAACTGAACTAATTTGTTACTAGGTTCGCAAAGCCTAATACATACTTGCATATATATTAGTTCTTCGCAACAAACAGTATTTAACTGTAATATATTGAATTGAATGATATCATGCTTACCGCGAAATGTGATAACTGATATCGATGAAGACCAGAGTGTATGGTTTAACTGGAGTAACAGGTGTTCGGAAATTGATGTAATTCTCAATTTGAGTGAAGTTTAGCATAAATTTATATCCATCAGGTTGGTATCATGTACCGACTCGGAAACCATAGTGTTAGTATCAGGTACTCATCTATTTCAAAAATGTATCAGTTACTATCACAATAGCTATAGTGTTAGTATCCCTTACAGACTCGGTATATATATTATATAGTGTGAGTTAGCATTGAAGTCGCATTGTCGTTGACTTTAGATTATGTTAGCTTCACTATTACAGGTTTGCACATTCGTCTAGGAGATTGTACCGTCCTATTATTCCACATTCTTCTACCGAATATATAGTGGTTAAAAGGCGTAATACCGGCTCCTACTGATGAGTCGCCAGTAAGCACGAAACGAATTTACATGAGATTATACTTTCCGTTCATGCTGCCTTTGGTTTATCCTTCTGGTCACAACTGAACCAATTTGTTACTAGGTTCGCAAAACCTAATACATACTTGCATATATATTAGTTCTTCGCAACAAACAGTATTTAACTGTAATATATTGAATTGAATGATGTGATGCTTACCGCGAAATGTGATAACTGATATCGATGAAGGCCAGAGTGTATGGTTTAACTGGAGTAACAGGTGTTCGTAAATTTTTGTAATTCTCAATTTGGGTGAACTTTAGCATAAATTTATATCCAACAGGTTGGTATCATGTACCGACTCGGAAACCATAGTGTTAGTATACGGTACTCATCGATTTCAAAAAAGGTATCAGTTACTAACACAATAGCTATAGTGTTAGTATCCTTTACAGACTCGGTATATATATTATATAGTGTGAGTTAGCATTGAAGTCGCATTGTCGTTGATTTTAGATTATGTTAGCTTCACTATTACAGGTTGACACATTCGTCTAGTAGATTGTACTATCCTATTATTCCAAATTCTTCTACCAAATATATAGTGATTAAAGGGCGTAATACCGGCTCCTACTGATGAGTCGCCAGTAAGCACGAAACGAATGTGAATGAGATTATACTTTCCGTTCATGTTGCCTTTGGTTTATCCTTCTGGTCACAACTGAACTAATTTGTTACTAGGTTCGCAAAACCTAATACATACTTGCATATATATTAGCTCTTCGCAACAAACAGTATTTAACTGTAATATATTGAATTGAATGTTGTCATGCTTAGCGCGAAATGTGATAACTGATATCGATGAAGGCCAGAGTGTATGGTTTAACTGGAGTAACGGGTGTTCGAAAATTGTTGTAATTCTCAATTTGGGTGAACTTTAGCATAAATTTATATCCATCAGGTTGGTATCATGTACCGACTCGGAACCCATAGTGTTAGTATCCGGTACTCATCGATTTCAAAAAAGGTATCAGTTACTAACACAATGGCCATAGTGTTGGTATCCTTTACAGACTCCGTATATATATTATATAGTGTGAGTTAGCATTGAAGTCGTATTGTCTTTGACTTCAGATTATGTTAGCTTCACTATTACAGGTTTACACATTCGTCTAGGAGATTGTACCGTCTATTATTCCACATTCTTCTACCAAATATATAGTGGTTAAAGGGCGTAATACCGGCTCCTACTGATGAGTCGCCAGTAAGCACAAAACAAATGTGCATGAGATTATACTTTCCGTTCATGCTGCCTTTGGTTTATCCTTCTGGTCATAACTGAACTAATTTGTTACTAGGTTCGCAAAACCTAATACATACTTGCATATATATTAGTTCTTTGCAACAAACAGTATTTAACTGTAATATATTGAATTGAATGATGTCATGCTTACCGCGAAATGTGATAACTGATATCGATGAAGGCCAGAGTGTATGGTTTAACTGGAGTAAGAGGTGTTCGGAAATTGTTGTAATTCTCAATTTGGGTGAACTTTAGCATAAATTTATATCCATCAGGTTGGTATCATGTACCGACTCGGAAACCATGGTGTTAGTATCCGGTACTCATCGATTTCAAAAAAAGGTATCAGTTACTAACACAATAGCCATAGTGTTAGCATCCTTTACAGACTCGGTATATATATTATATAGTGTGAGTTAGCATTGAAGTCGCATTTTCATTGACTTTAGATTATGTTAGGATCACTATTACAGGTTTACACATTCGTCTAGGAGATTGTACCGTCCTATTATTCCAAATTCTTCTACCAAATATAAAGTGATTAAAGGGCGTAATACCGGCTCCTACTGATTAGTCGCCAGTAAGCACTGAAACGAAAGTGCATAAGATTATACTTTCCGTTCATGCTGCCTTTGGTTTATCATTCTGGTCACAACTGAACCCATTTGTTACTAGGTTCGCAAAACCTAATACATACTTGCATATATATTAGTTCATCACAACAAACAGTATTTAACTTTAATATGTTGAATTGAATGATGTCATGCTTAGCGCGAAATGTGATAACTGATGTCGATGAAGGCCGGAGTGTATGGTTTAACTGGAGTAACAGGTGTTCGGAAATTGTTGTAATTCTCAATTTGGGTGAGTTTTAGCATAAATTTATATCCATCAGGTTGGTATCATGTACCGACTCGGAAACCAAAGTGTTAGTATTCGGTACTCATCGATTTCAAAAGGTATCAGTTACTAACACAATAGCCATAGTGTTAGTATCCTTTACAGACTCGGTATATATGTTATATAGTGTGAGTTAGCATTGAAGTCGTATTGTCGTTGACTTTAGATTATGTTAGCTTCACTATTACAGGTTTACACATTCTTCTAGGAGATTGTACCGTCCTATTATTCCACATTCTTCTACCAAATATGTAGTGGTTAAAGGGCGTAATACCGGCTCCTACTGATGAGTCGCCAGTAAGCACGAAACGAATGTGCATGAGATTATACTTTCCGTTCATGCTGCCTTTGGTTTATCCTTCTGGTCACAACAGAACTCATTTGTTACTAGGTTCGCAAAACCTAATACATACTTGTATATATATTAGTTCTTTGCAACAAACTGTATTTAACTTTAATATGTTGAATTGGATGATGTCATGCTTACCGCGAAATGTGATAACTGATGTCGATGAAGGCCAGAGTGTATGGTTTAACTGGAGTAACAGGTGTTCGGAAATTGTTGTAATTCTCAATTTGAGTTAACTTTAGCATAAATTTATATCCATCAGGTTGGTATCATGTACCGACTCGGGAACCATAGTGTTAGTATCCGGTACTCATCGATTTCAAAAAAGGTATCAGTTACTAACACAATGGCCATAGTGTTAGTATCCTTTACAGACTCGGTATATATATTACATAGTGTGAGTTTGCATTGAAGTCGTATTGTCGTTGACTTCAGATTATGTTAGCTTCACTATTACAGTTTTACACATTCGTCTAGGAGATTGTACCGTCCTATTATTCCACATTCTTCTACCAAATATATAGTGGTTAAAGGGCGTAATACCGGCTCCTACTGATGAGTCGCCAGTAAGCACGAAACGAATGTGCATGAGATTATACTTTCCGTTCATACTGCCTTTGGTTTATCCTTCTGGTCACAACTGAACTAATTTGTTACTAGGTTCGCAAAACCTAATACATACTTGCATATATATTAGCTCTTCGCAACAAACAGTATTTAACTTTAATATATTGAATTGAATGATGTCATGCTTACCGCGAAATGTGATAACTGACATCGATGAAGGCCAGAGTGTATGGTTTAACTGGAGTAACAGGTGTTCGGAAATTGTTGTAATTCTCAATTTGGGTGAACTTTAGCATAAATTTATGTCCAACAGGTTGGTATCATGTATCGACTCGGAAACCATAGTGTTAGTAACCGGTACTCATCGATTTCAAAAAAGGTATCAGTTACTAACACAATGGCCATAGTGTTAGTATCCTTTACAGACTCGGTATATATATTATATAGTGTGAGTTAGCATTGAAGTCGCATTGTCGTTGACTTTAGATTATATTAGCTTCACTATTACAGGTTTACACATTCGTCTAGGAGATTGTACCGTCCTATTATTCCACATTCTTCTACCGAATATATAGTGGTTAAGGGCGTAATACCGGCTCCTACTGATGAATCGCCAGTAAGCACGAAACGAATGTGCATGAGATTATACTTTTCCGTTCATGCTGCCTTTGGTTTATCCTTCTGGTCACAACTGAACTAATTTGTTACTAGGTTCGCAAAACCCAATACATACTTGCATATATATTAGCTCTTCGCAACAAACAGTATTTAACTGTAATATATTGAATTGAATGATGTCATGCTTACCGCGAAATGTGATAACTGATATCGATGAAGGCCAGAGTGTATGGTTTAACTGGAGTAACGGGTGTTCGGAAATTGTTGTAATTCTCAATTTGGGTGAACTTTAGCATAAATTTATATCCATCAGGTTGGTATCATGTACCGACTCGGAAACCATAGTGTTAGTATCCGGTACTCATCGATTTCAAAAAAGGTATCAGTTACTAACACAATAGCCATAGTGTTAGTATCCTTTACAGACTCGGTATATATATTATATAGTGTGAGTTAGCATTGAAGTCGTATTGTCGTTGACTTCAGATTATGTTAGCTTCGCTATTACAGGTTTACACATTCGTCTAGGAGATTGTACCGTCCTATTATTCCACATTCTTCTACCAAATATATAATGGTTAAAGGGCGTAATACCGGCTCCTACTGATGAGTTGCAAGTAAGCACGAAACGAATGTGCATGAGATTATACTTTCCGTTCATGCTGCTTTTGGTTTATCCTTTTGGTCACAACTGAACTTATTTGTTACTAGGTTTGCAAAACCTAATACATACTTGCATATATATTAGTTCTTCGCAACAAAACAGTATTTAACTGTAATATATTGAATTGAATGATGTCATGCTTACCGCGAAATGTGATAACTGATATCGATGAAGGCCAGAATGTATGGTTTAACTGGAGTAACAGGTGTTCGGAAATTGTTGTAATTCTCAATTTGGGTGAACTTTAGCATAAATTTATATCCATCGGGTTGGTATCATGTATCGACTCGGAAACCATAGTGTTAGTACCAGGACTCATCGATTTTAAAAAAGGTATCAGTTACTAACACAATGGCCATAGTGTTAGTATCCTTTACAGACTCGGTATATATATTATATAGTGTGATTTAGCATTGAAGTCGTATTGTCGTTGACTTCAGATTATGTTAGCTTCACTATTACATGTTTACACATTCGTCTAGGAGATTGTACCGTCCTATTATTCCACATTCTTCTACCGAATATATAGTGGTTAAAGGGCGTAATTCCGGCTCCTACTGATGAGTCGCCAGTAAGCACGAAACGAATGTGCATGAGATTATACTTTCCGTTCATGCTGCCTTTGGTTTATCCTTCTGGTCACAACTGAACTAATTTGTTACTAGGTTCATAAAACCTAATTCATACTTGCATATATATTAGTTCTTCGCAACAAACAGTATTTAACTGTAATATATTGAATTGGATGATGTCATGCTTACCGCGAAATGTGATAACTGATATCGATGAAGGCCAGAGTGTATGGTTTAACTGGAGTAACAGGTGTTCGGAAATTGTTGTAATTCTCCATTTGGGTGAACTTTAGCATAAAGTTATATCCATCAGGTTGGTATCATGTACCGACTCGGAAACCATAGTGTTAGTTTCCGGTACTCATCGATTACAAAAAAGGTATCAGTTACCAACACAATAGCCATAGTGTTAGTATCCTTTACAGACTCGGTATATATATTATATAGTGTGACTTAGCATTGAAGTCGCATTGTCGTTGACTTTAGATTATGTTAGCATCACTATTACAGGTTTACACATTCGTCTAGGAGATTGTACCGTCCTATTATTCCAAATTCTTCTACCAAATATAAAGTGATTAAAGGGCGTAATACCGGCTCCTACTGATGAGTCGCCAGTAAGCACGAAACGAAAGTGCATAAGATTATACTTTCCGTTCATGCTGCCTTTGGTTTATCCGTCTGGTCACAACTGAACCCATTTGTTACTAGGTTCGCAAAACCTAATACATACTTGCATATATATTAATTCATCACAACAAACAGTATTTAACTTTAATATGTTGAATTGAATGATGTCATGCTTAGCGCGAAATGTGATAACTGATGTCGATGAAGGCCAGAGTGTATGGTTTAACTGGAGTAACAGGTGTTCGGAAATTGTTGTAATTCTCAATTTGGGTGAACTTTAGCATAAATTTATATCCATCAGGTTGGTATCATGTACCGACTCGGAAACCATAGTGTTAGTATACGGTACTCATCGATTTCAAAATAGGTATCAGTTACTAACACAATAGCCATAGTGTTAGTATCCTTTACAGACTCGGTATATATATTATATAGTGTGAGTTAGCATTGAAGTCGCATTGTCGTTGACTTTAGATTATGTTAGCTTCACTATTACAGGTTTACACATTCGTCTAGGAGATTGTACCGTCCTATTATTCCACATTCTTCTACCAAATATATAGTGGTTAAAGGGCGTAATACCGGCTCCTACTGATGAGTCGCCAGTAAGCACGAAACGAATGTGCATGAGATTATACTTTCCGTTCATGCTGCCTTTGGTTTATCCTTCTGGTCACAACTGAACTATTTTGTTACTAGGTTCGCAACACCTAATACATACTTGCAAATATATTAGTTCTCCGCAACAAACATTATTTAAAGTAACCTAACGTACAGTCGGCTGTCTTAAACTATGTGTCGACTAACCAATTTCTAGAATGAGCTAAAACTTTAAAACGCAACAAGACCTTGTTGACAAACCAATTTAAAATGTAAATTGATTCCAAATCTGATTAAATGTTGTGCATGTGAAAACACTGACAATAGAACTCTCGAGTAATTACACAAAATGCTGACAAATATGTAGTATTTATAAAGATATTGCTGAAATAATACAAATTGCTGCCTGAAAAAAACGCTGATACGGCTGACTATGGGGAATGCGAGTAACTAAGACAGTTGGTTTCCATTAGTTTCATGTTTCCGTAGGTAAACAAATTTGGTTAATGCGTCAAATGTTGCCAATGTTTGACAAGCGTGACTACAGAGAATGTTGTCAAACCAGTTCACTTTGAGAGGTTACTTCTAAACGGAACAAACTTATTGCATGTAACAGACGCTACAAATGGTACTTGAGTGTAATTGCATAGAATGTCTGGAAGCGTGTTCAAGTTTTACAGTAATTACTCTGCTTAAAACTGCGATGGATATGGCAAATGCTGCATGTGGCACATGAGAGTGACGAGAGTGTTCCATTTGTAAAATACTTCATCAAATGACTATAATCGGTGCATTTGGCAAATACTGAAAAGTGTATAAATACGTGTTGGCAGACCTGTACAATTTTAGAAAATACTTTCAACTAAATAAACTTGTTGCCTATGGAAAACGCTGGTAGCTTTACACTGGCGTGACGGCTATGAATGTTTGCAGACCTGTTCAGTTTGTGCAGATATTCTTTAATGAAGCAAATTTTGTGTTTATGGCAGACACTCTAATTAGCAGACGAGTGTGTCTGCACATTATTCAACAAATCTTATAAATTTAAAAATTGATTTTCCATTTGAAACTATTTCGAGCATGTTGTAAACACTGCCAGTCACAAAATTGTGTGACTACAGATAATTTTGGCAACCCTGCAGAATTTGTTAATTGGTTCCGAGATTTAACAAATTTGGTGTTTATAGAAAATGCGGCTAAAGTACATAATTGAAATTGCACAGAATTTAGACATAACTCTACACGTTGTATTGAGATTTCCGCATTTATAAACAATTTGACGTCAATCGTATTTTACATAACCAGTCGGCTGACTTAGAAAAACTACCGTTAATCATACATACTGATGCGTTACAAACAGCCATGATCATCATCAGAGCACGACGGAAAACTGATTAACGAGGATCAAACAGTAATTTACATCTATGAGAAGCAATATTTGATATGCAGTTGCATGTTTACTTGACAGGAAATGTCGATTGTACAACGTCTATGTAGTCAGAAATATAAAACGTTTGCTGCTTTCGAAACATATATGTTATTTAAACAACTTGATAGACATTGATTACGTGGTTGATGACGGAAATTCTCTACATTAAGTTTCAGATTTCGATATAAACCCAAATCACCTTCTGTCTAAGTCGTCGCACAATATGATAAAACTACCGTCGGTCGCATTGCTTTTATTGATGAATTGGACCTTGTTTATTGATAACAATCAAGTGCACAGGCATTGAATCACGCTCTAGTTAGATGAAATAAAATGGAGTAACCTATTACGAATTATTGATGATGTTCATTGTATAAATAGCTACATTTGAGACCTAGAACGCAACGAGGGTCCTATTTAGGACTGGAATGAATTCAACAGAATGTCCTCGCAGAAACGTACGTATTATGATGAAGCAATCGGTACCATGATGGAAGAGGCCTTCGAGTCGCAGATACGAACATAAGTTACTAAATTAGTGTATCTTTTGTATGTTTGCGAACGGCAATTTGCTTTCTCGTGTTGTGGCATTGCACTATCAGTGGCGTAAAGATCCGATTGAACCTCATATTGAAGTACGCATCGATCTTTTATTCTTTTTGGATGGGTACGGATTCCACCCTTTCTTTCGAAGGCTTCAACATCGTTCATACTAACCACTGGAAATGAGATACGATCTAATCTTCGTTGACTGGCGACTGGTAACCTCGTTCCGAAACAGTTCTATTTATATTTTAATTTTTTTTTGCAATCATGTAAAGTAATCATTATATAATTTGCCATTACTCAATTATTTAGCATGTTGGTTACTAACCATAATTATTATTATTTTTGCATTTTATGCAATAATTTTAGTTAGTCACTAATAATGCTAGTTTTTACATTATGAACACTGATGAATTTGTTTCTTCTCTTTAAACGTTTAACCAGGACTTTTATCGACATTGATGTTAAAATTAAAATTTAAAAAAAACAAAAAATCACCTTGGTATATCGATTGATAACCTATTTCAATTACCTTTAACTTTTATGAATGCGTTCTGCAATTTTATAAATAGAACTTTGAGGAAATTACCAATCGATATTCTAACGATAGCAGAAAAACCGTTGCCAAAAGTAAGCAAGCACATGTGCGCCAGTGGTTATAGACTAATCTCTATTACACCTTCGTTTTTGAAGATAATAGAATGATTCATACTATATCATTTAGAACGTATGTTGCCGGTTGATTTTGATATAAGTCAACCTGGCATTACGAAAGATAGATCGACAATTACTAATATGCCTTCTATGTGGAAACACGTAATTAAACTAGATGAGAAAAAGTTAGATGCATTTCTTGTTTTTATATATATCTCAAAAGATTTGACTCTGTATCTTTTGATGCTATTTTGAATGCGATTAATTTATTGAATATTGATCCGAATATTTTTAGGTTACATAGATACTATTTATATGATCGAAGAATGAGTATTCAAGTAAATGATTTGAAATCGAAATCGACAAGTGTAACAAGTTGAATTCAAAAGGGTCCAATTTTATTTAAAATCGTATTTGCAAATTTGGAAACTAAGATCCTTAACGGTAGAGATTGCAAATTCACTGGTGATTTAAAAATAATCTTTCCAATTGATCCACAAAATGTCGAATTCTTCAAAAAAAAGTGACACTATATTTGTATGATTTAAGTAGATATTTGATAACTCTAGGGCTAAGAATAAACAGTAAAAAGACAAGAGATTTAAAAATAGGCAACAGAACAGAATTTTATTGTTTATTTTCATGATGCTGTGATTAATAATGTTTCTGAGATTAAACTTTTGCAAAGAATTAAGGATTTAGTCATAAATATTCAATGTACAGCTTCTGCTGAGAGACTTATTGAAAGGATAGAAGGCAATCCCAAGAACAGATCGGCACTAATAAATAGAAATATCTTATCGAATGATATAATATTTAAAATGTATATAATTTGGATTAGACCGATACTAGAATATGCTGCCGCTACTTTGTATCCATTAAAAAAGGGTTTGTCCAATAAGATAGAAACTGTACAAGAAAAGTTGTGAAACAATTTAGCCCCATCTCCTGCACTATATACGCCACTAGATTACAGTTTGTATCACTGCAAACTTTATGGTTTCGGAGGATGTGCTATTGCATAAAAAATTTCCATTTCAACCAGTGGACTGGTGCCTATATGTATCCAATAAGAAAGATTGATGAAGTTGAAGCCAGATCTGGACATTTTGCAATATCTCCTACTTTGGTGGGGAATGTTGCGGGCAAGATATTCTCTTTTTCGAAATTTTACAAAATTTACAATTAATTGCCAAATAAGCTTAGAGAAATGCCTCGATCGAAGATGTCTTTTAAATTTTTGTGTACTGAACTAGAAAAAATCCCCAATCGTGCTGATATTTTTAATGTTGATTATGATAATACTTTCTCATGGTTGAATAAAAGATAAGGATAATTGTGATGAGCAACATGCCTTCTTTAAACATATTTTTCCAAGTTGTGTATTATTAAAACTGAAATGTTATGCATTATATCATCATATTAGTCAACAACACATACAATCAATTGCTTGTCATGGTTTTCATTTTTTGCATAATGTTACGCTTGAATTATACCTTAATTTTTCCTATTTCGATGATAAATCTATTATTCTTTACAGCCGAAGGTTCTGATGTAGATATATTGTACTGTAAAATTAGTGATATTTACTTATCACTATGACACTAATTGCACATTTATATGTGATATGATATCTTTTTTACATTGTACATTTTCCAATATTATTATCTATTTGATGGAACATGTGGTTTGAATCCAAATAAAGATATTCTCTTCTATTCGATCAGGGGGTTTAACTTAATGGGTTTAGTCCAACTTGGAAAAAATAATTCGATTTTATAACACGTATTGTAGAGAACCATAGTTTAACATTTTTTTAGGAGATAAGTTTAGTTAAGTATAGACATATTAATTGCATTTAACAACTACGATTGTTGGATAGAGTTTACGAATTTACTTTAGTATCATACATTGAAATCCATCGTTTTGGTACCATGTATCGATTCGGAAACCAATGTGTTAGTACCATGTACCTTTTCGATTCTATAATGTTGGTATCGGGTACCGACACACTAGCCATAGTGTTTGTATTCTTTGCAGACTCGGTATATTTGTTACATAGAATGAGTTAGCGTTGAATTCACATTGTCGAGACTTTATAATGTTAGCTTCAATACTGCAGGTTTACACATTTGTCTAAAAGATTGTACCGTCCTGTTTTCCCACATTCCTTACCTAAATACATCCTGGGTAAAGGGCGAAATACAGGCTCCGACAGATGAGTCGCCAGTAAGCACAAAACGAATGTGCAAGAGATTATAATTTACGTTCATGCTGTCTTTGGTTTATCCATCTGGTCACAACTGAACTAGATTGTTACTAGGTGCGCAACACCTGATGCATAATTGCATATATATTGGTTCTCCGCCAAAAACAATATCTAACTGGTGGATAGATTGTCTTCAGATAGAAATAGCATATATGCAAACACATGATTTTCATACGTTTATCGTTGTACAGTTGCATTTTTGCTCCATCGTATCAATTGATTTTTTGGACAATAAGAGATCATAAATTAGCTTTTTTTAAATATAAATAAAAGAGTCCATACCTGTATTTGTCAAGAAAGCTCAACTAAATTATCCTAAACGAACACAATTTTGCATTTGGCTTATGAAGACTCATGGTAATGTCAGTGCCCGATCAAATTATTTTTTTTGCACAATTCTGGATAGCGGCTATTTATTGCGGTATCATTTAATTCTAAAATAATTTTTTTCATATATGGTTTTAATTAGAATTTAGAAACGAATTGTTAATATATTGCATATACCATAGGGAAACTATGTTTAGTTGAAGGCTTCCGTCCAGCACCAATAATATTTTGCACACCAAGTTGATAAGCATGAATTCAATATTATACGGAATTTATTTACAACAAGATAGCTTAATGTAAATAATTATCTCCACCCCTTTAACAAGTTTTTATTTAATTCTACTGCATTATCCTAAATAGGAATTGTTTAAAATAGGATGATGTACTAGATTTCATGTATAGGTCAAATATAGAAATAATTTCGCCTTGGGCAGATCCGTCTTACATAAGAAAATATGGAGAGTGCAATATATATATATATATATATATATATATTTCAACAGTTACTATAAAATAAAATAAAAATGCTTAGATAAGAAATTGAGTACTCATTCGTCTAACTTGTTGAATACAGAATTTGAAACCGTGCGCAATCATACTCTCATTAACTGTTGCCACATCTTTGCTATAAGTAAAAAGATGCTAACCTGATAATACCCGTTGTTACTTTTTATATAGTCGACAAGTAACTGGTATATATTCGCATATATTACATAATTGTCAATTTCTTCTACCTAACTTCATATACTTAGTTCGAAAGAAACAAACAGATTTTTTCAGTTTCTAATTATCTTTCGAATTAAAATTTTTATTGTGGGCAATCCTTTTTTTGCCGATTTGGGAACGATTCAATGCACATTTAAATACTGTTTGTTGCGAAGAACTAATATATATGCAAGTGTGTATTAGGTGTTGCGAACCTAGTAACAAATTAGCTCAGTTGTGACCAGAAGGATAAACCAAAGGCAGCATGAACGGAAAGTATAATCTCATGCACATTCGTTTCGTGCTTACTGGCGACTCATCAGTAGGAGCCGGTATTACGCCCTTTAACCACGATATATTTGGTCAAAGAATGTGGAATAATAGGACGGTACAATCTCCTAGACGAATGTGTAAACCTGCAATCGTGAAGCTAACATTATCTAAAGACAACGACAATGCGATTTCAACGCTAACTCACACTATATAATATATATAACGAGTCTGTTAAGGATACTAACTCTATGGCTATTGTGTTAGTAACCGATACCAACATTATTGTACCGAAAAGGTACATGGTACTAACACTATGGTTACCGAGTTGGTACATGATACCAACCTGATGGATATCAATTTATGCTATAGTTCACCGAAATTGAGAATTACAACAATTTCTGAACACCTTTTACTCCAGTAAATCCATACACTCTGGCCTTGATCGATATCAGTTATCACATTTCGCGGTAAGTATGACATCATTCAATTCAATACATAACAGTTAAATACTTTTTTTTGCGAAGAACTAATATATATGCAAGTATGTATTAGGTGTTGCGAACCTAGTAACAAATTAGTTCAGTTGTGACCAGAGGGATAAACCAAAGGCAGCATGAACGGAAAGTATAATCTCATGCACATTCGTTTCGTGCTTACTGGCGACCCATCAGTAGGAGCCGGTATTACGCCCTTTAACCACTATATATTTGGTCAAAGAATGTGGAATAATAGGACGGTACAATCTCCTAGACGAATGTGTAAACCTGTAATAGTGAAGCTAACATAATCTAAAGTCAACGGCAATGCGACTTCAATGCTAACTCACACTATATAATATATATACCGAGTCTGTTAAGGATACTAACACTATGGCTATTGTGTTAGTAACTGATACCTTTTTTGAAATCGATGAGTACCGGATACTAACGCTATGGTTTTCGAGTCGGTACATGATACCAACCTGATGGATATCAATTTATGCTAAAGTTCAACCAAATTGAGAATTACAACAATTTATGAACACCTGTTACTCCAGTTAATCCTTACACTCTGGCCTTGTATGGATGTATGTTCTTCGTATGTTCGCAAAATAGATTTAAGGCTAATTCGGGCGTTTTGTAAAGTAATGATTTCAAAGTTGAATTGTAATAAAAAATGTTTTAACCGACTTTTTATTTCGCAAACTCAATTAATATATTAACCTTCAAACGCTATAAAAAACGGCTTCAATAAATATCTAATTACATTTGTGCAAATCGCTAAAAGATAGCATTCATTCAAGGTAATATTTACGGTACCGCAGATATGTTTTATAAAACTACCATAAAAATCAACAAAACAAGTGGGGAGAATTTGTAACACATTACAATCGTTGTTCTAATAAATTCCATGTGTAAAACCGGAAGACAAAATGGCTCTGTATGTGATATTAAATTGGAAGAGACAAAAAGAAAATAAGATAAATGCACTTTTTAAGAATAAGATTTAAAATAAAATATTTCATTCCAATTTCTGTTTGTTGTGTTCCAGTCTTTTTGTTTAAAGCTAAAAGGGTTTAAGAACGTCGAAAAAACAAAAGGTTTGGTTTTATAATTGCTAATTCCGGAACGTTTCATTATTTACATTACAAATTTACCATTACGATGTATTTCAAATTTGAATGATATTGCAAAACGTATTATAGTAAAAGTGAGAAAATGTATTTTTTATACAGTAAAGTTAATTTTTTTCCATTAAGCACACACAAATTTGAACCCATTAATTAAAGCATGTTTTTAATAAACAAAATTAATATACATTTCTTGGTTTTGCCACAGAAAACCAATTTAAGCTGTTGACACACAAAATAGTTGCTGTGTTGATGTTCACTTCACTGATGTTTGCTGTATGGTACAACTTGAGAGACGCCCGTGAATAAAGCGCAGATTTCAGATGAGTAAAATTACATTCACTGATGCGTAAAGGCATCACATTGAGAGAAAATTTGGCCAACGTCAATGGTTCATTGTCCGCAATATCTATAATAATATTATTAAACAGAAGATGGAATAATATGTGTGCTTTATGTAAACTAATACTTTGTATCTAAACGTGTACTTAACAGAATCAGTTATAAGCTACTTTGTGGGAGACTATTTCAGTTGGAGTAGATGCACACACTTTAATAACATGTTTGCTAAATTAACTTTGCTAATGATGCATAAAAAATCCTTGTTTTGAAATGCGAGTTTTACTAAAATTCATTGTTCTCTTCCTATGTGCAAAAACAAAAAGATATTTTATCAGATAGAAGAAACGTTTCTTACTCATTATCTCCTCAAGTAACTACTGATGAACATATCTTTTAATATAAATTGGAAAGCAAAACATTATAGAAATATGTGAACATAGGTAGAGTGTGAAAAACGGAAACCAATCACTTGCGTGCGTCACATCCAGTTCAAGCTCAATGCCTGAACATGCAACTTCTGCATGCATAAATTCGGCTGTTATTTACTTATCCATAAGGCTTCTTATGTGGCTAGCTCCCCTTTGTTATTGGATTTAGTAAATATTTTGAATGCTACGTCTGGAGAACATATGTGTGATGTTTCGACGATGTGTTGTGCAATTGCAGACGTGTATTCGCCATTTGATTTAAAACAGGCGTTTAAGTTACAATGTTCTCTCATTCGATTTATTAACCGTCTGGTCGATCGGCCTACGTAAGTTAATTGAAAACTAGCGCATGATGTTCAGGCATTGAGCTTAAACTGGTCGATGCTTAGTTACTCGAATGAGAGATCATAATAACTTAAACGCCTGTTTTAAGTAAAATTTTGTATACACGTCTGCAATTGCACAACAAATCGTTGAAACCTCACACGTACGTTTTCCATACGTAGCATTCAAAATAGTTACTAAATCCAATAACAAAAGGGAGCTAGCTACATACGAGGCTTTATGGATAAATAAATTTCAGTTGGATTTATGCAAGCAGAAGAAGCATGTTCAGGCATTGAGCTTGAACTGGATGTGACGCACGCAATTGATTGATTTCTGTTTTTTCACACTCTCTCTATGTTTACATATTTCTATCCTGTTTTGCTTTCCAATTTATATTTAAAGTGACTTGAGGAGATAATAAGTAAGAAACGTTTCTTGCATCTGATAAAATATCTTATTGTTTTTGCACATAGGAAGCGAACAATGAATTTTAGTAAAGCTCGCATTTGAAAACAAGGATTTTTTATGCGTCATTATCAAAGTAAATTTAGCAAACATGTTATTAAAGCGTCTAAATCTACTCCAATTGAAATAGTCCCCCACAAAGTAGCTTAGAACTGATTCATTAGATACTTGAGGAGATAATGAGAAAGAAACGTTTCTTGTATCTGATAAAATTTCTTTTTGTTTTTGCACATAGGAAGGGTACAATGAATTCTTGTGTTTAAAAAGTAAATTTATCTACAAATTACTTATGCTGTCTCAGAAGTTGAGAGTTTTGACTGTATTCCTGCTGAAGACAGGTCGATTAACGGTCAAAAAAAGTCATAAGTCAATTGCAATTAAGCATCATGCGAAATTCGACAGAGAGCAAGTAATATAAATCGCAAAGTTGAGGGTCGCGGGAACAATAAATTGATATTAAATGAAACAGAGTTTGTTTCCCGCCTCAAACGCATTTGAAGATGGACATGGAAAAATAATTTCAACAATCTATTGTAAACGCCCCGGAAGTTACAAAATAGTTAAAGGCTGTAAATAATGAGAGACAGTTATTGTTTGTGGCCCTTATCAGGGCCAGAATTAGCGTTCTTCTGCAAATTCCGAGAAAGTCTCATAGAAGTACTCTTAGATACTTAAGGCCGACTCTGGTCGATTGGCCGGTGTTCCTTTGCTTTGCTTGTACCGGGATAAGTATAGTTGTCGAAACCCGATAGGTGAGTTACTGTGTGAAGGTTCAGAATTGTCTCGATAAAGATCTGCGGCAACACGTGGTGACTGGCACAAGTAGAAGTCCGATTAATAGATAATAGATCACGTATGACTAATTGTGTAACAACAAGAAGATTGATGTGACCGAAGTCCCAGTGACTAGGTGGGAAAGCGTGATAAATGCAGATCCATGATCCGCGTAGGCAAACAGTCAAGTAGAGAGAGCGGTGGCAATCACGCGTAGCGCACAGGACGGAAATATCAAGCGTGTGTGATGAGGCATGGTAAATACACCTTGCTTATATACTTGTGCAAGCGCAAGGTCGAACGACATTGGTTAATGACAAATTTCTCTTGTTTTAATTGGTACCCCGTAAATGAAATTTGGATTTCATTTAGGCAATATGTCGGGGAACTGATTTGAGCCGTTACGCTATTTTAAAAAATCTAAAAGAAAACAGCGCTAGATCTAATTGAATAATTTGTTCATTATCATAAGTAGCCATGCATTTTGAAAAATCTCTTTCAATATCTTTACTTTGTCGCTTCTGTTATCAAACTTAAATACTTTTTTTGTTAACAACTGGCATTTATACTTATTTTTATTTGGTATGGCATGCCCAGAAATCGTTCTGTTGAGTGAAACACCGGAGAATATGCCAACATAGGCGTAAACCGGGTGTTATTTGAATGCGAATTTACACAATGCTTACTGGCTACCAATTAAGAGGTGTTGGCACATTGACCTAAATCTAAAATATATTTGACAATGCAATAAGTGGATGTTTTTCATATTTGCGAATTCGAATCTATTAAGTGAAAATAATAATTCAAATTATCTGCACAACTGCGCATCGCTTCATAACACAGAAGTCGATTCGAAATCGTCAAATTTTGATTTCTGTTCGCTTTTTAAAATTCACATCAAACTAACAATTCATTAATAAAAGAAATTTCCATTTTATTTTGTTGAAATCCCCATGCATTATTCTTAAAAAAATGGCCACACAAACGGTTAAATTTTGGTTACATATGTCAGTATAAACTAAGAATTGTATAGTGTAGAAAAGGCAATTCATCCAGTAGACCGGTTTCGTCCTTATTGGGAACTCATCAAGTATTGGCCAGAATTTGCTGCGGACAGGATACGAACCTGGGCACGTCTGCTTCGGAATCTGGTGCTCTAACCACTGAGCTATCCTGCTGCACACTACACTACACACAATTTTCAGTTATATACTAACTAATGAAACTTGGTTAGTCAATTTTCCTCTAGGTGGAGCTCATATGGCATCCATTTAGACACAAAGTTCCAAATAACCATGCCCAATCTGTCATTACTGAAAAGACACCACATTACATGGGGAAATGGTATTGAAATGAACATTTATATAATTAAACGAACATTGGTTGCGCGGGTGGTGATAACAATTATTATAATCAAGGTTGTGGTCTTGATATAAACACCTGACCCATTAATTTACTTACATATGTCAGAATAAACTAAGAATTGTATAGTGTAGAAAAGGCAATTCATCCAGTAGTCCGGTTTCGTCCTTATTTCAATACCACTTCCCCATGTAATGTGGTGTCTGTTCAGTAATGACAGATTGGGCATGGTTAGTTGGAACTTTGTGTCTAAATGGATGCCATATGAGCTCCACCTAAAGGAAAAATTGACTAACCAAGTTACATTAGTTAGTATATAACTGAAAATTGTGTAGTGTAGTGTGTGGCAGGATAGCTCAGTGGTTAGAGCACCAGATTCCGAAGCAGACGTGCCCAGGTTCGTATCCTGTCCGCCGGCAAATTCTGGCCAGTACTTGATGAGTTCCCAATAAGGACGAAACCGGTCTACTGGATGAATTGGCTTTTCTACACTATACAATTCTTAGTTTATACTGACATATGTAAGTAATTAATGGGTCAGGTGTTTATATCAAGACCGCAACCGTGATTATAATAATTGTTATCACCATCCGCGCAACCAATGTTCGTTTAATTGGTTAAATTTTGGCTTTGACTAGTCTATCAATAATTTTTATGCTAATCAACAAATTCCATTGTTGATATCATCATTCGACTGGCAGCCCTTACGAGTATCACTTGGCGTCAAGATAAACGTATAAACATGTTGAGACTTATAGATATTGTTGGATGATTAGAACAAAATGTAAAATGTGCGTGCTAAACAGATAGCGATATGAACATGTATCCGGCAAAACTTCGACAATTTTTTTTTGTTGTGGTTCGAAATAGACGGTTAATTCTTTGAATATGGTGACAGATAAAAAAGGTCAAGAAGAAATCAACTATACGACTTTTTAGGTAATAAGTATGCGGGCTCCGGAACACAACTTATTAAATAACACGAAAGGAAACCGACCCAGAACAAAATGGCATCAGTTTATTTATCTTCAAGACGGTGCACATGGTGCGAATGATTTCAATCTTGTGCACCAGGGTAATTTGCGTCAACCACGTTGCCACATAATAGGAGCTTAAACATTATATCAACAGTAGTACGAAATGTATAAAAAATAAATTAACATAATATAATTAAAAATGATATGTTCAGTCTAATAATAGACAGCAATTATTAAGTATTTACAAATAAGACTTCGCATAAGCTTTACGCTACGTAAGCTAGGAAATGCAAATGAAAAGTAGTCAGGTTCCGCCATTTTTTGCCATTTATACAAGAATCGTCAGAGTTGCTGACGAAAATAACATTAAAAGTAACGAAAAGTCACCTTGAATGAACATCCTTTGAATGAAAGAAAACTTGCCGCAGGGCAATTTCAAATTAATTTTGGTGAAGTTCAGCTTATAAATCATTAGTTATTTGTTCAACAAGCTTTAAATGTATCTCAAAACGAGATAGTTCGAAAAAGTTAAATTTAGCAAAATTATATTGGAATGTGTACATTAATTGAAATAAAATTGAAGCGAAATGTGTTTCAATGAAGCAAGAAAACTTTCGAACCCGACCAAAAAATTGGCCAATTTTCTAAAATAGTCTATCAAAATTATAGTTGAAATAAAAATACACTCACACGTCCTTGATTCGAAAATTTTTAGAATGAAAACTAATATGCAGTCAACTGCCTTGAAGCAAACTGAATTGTTGATTGCAAAAGTGAGCTAAAAGAGTAAAAATCAATAACGTCAATTTGACAAACGTAATTTACCTGCAAAGTGACTCATGAGCGAAAATGACAGACTTATTCAATTTCTAATGCGATATCCAAAATTGAAGAATTTACTACATGCGGAAAACTCTACAACTGGAACAGAATCGTGACGGCACCGAATGTTGACAAGCCTGTTCAATTATTAAATTAATTCGTTAACTAAATAATCTTGGTCCATTTGGCAAACGCTGTGAACGGTACTCGGGTGTACCTGGTAAATTCCTGACGAAATTGTTCAATTTAAATAGCGGTTCCAGACCTCAATACTTTGGTTTATGTTGCAAACTTCCTTAATGGGTACTAGTGTGACCGTTACAGTATTGATAAGCATAATCATATTTCAGAATGAGTAATAAACTGAACAAATTAATTTAATGTGAAAACGCTTGCGAATGGCATGAATCCACACATAATATTGAAAACTTCTGCAACTTGTAGTGTTTCTTGAATTAAAAAAAATTAGGTGAACATGGTAAAAGCTGAAAATCGTAGCAATTGCAACGCGAGACTCTTTTAAAGTTGTCTTTTATGTATTTAAAATTTTAATAATATAGGCAACGGAACTATTGACCAGAATACGTATAACTTGTGTAAAATAATGTATAGGTAAAAGTAATTATAACTGTCGATAGATATTCTGTAATGAGTGCCTAGTTAAGGAATGGATTTATGCTTAATTTTAGATCATAAAACTTTGTCAAGTTTCTGATATTTTTATCTATTTTGTCGTGTAGGTGTAGATATGCAATTCACCTATCGGGTCGATTCATCAAGTTTATGCTAGTGTCAATTTACATTCATTTGCATCACTGCCACTTAATTCAGCATTAGTCTGACAATTTTGCAATTGTGTAATAGGTGTTGCCAATCTAGTAACAAATAAGATCAAAAGTATTAAACCAAAATCAACATGAACGGAAGATTTAATCTCACGGACAAATTCGTTTCGTGCTTACTGGCGACTCATCAGAAGAAGACGGTATTATATCCTTTACTCACTATATATTTGAATGAAGAATGTGTGAGAATTGGACAGTACAATCATTTATACGAATGTGAATATCAGCAGTAGTGGGATTTCAAAGAAGGCTCAAAATGTATAATATATAACGAGCCTGTAAATGGTATCAGCACTATCGTTGCCGAGTCGGTACTTGATACCAACACTATAGTTTCCAAGTCGGTACATGATACCAAAAGAATGGATTTAAGTTTTGCTAAATTTCATCAAAATTGAGAATTAAAACTACTTTAGAACAATTATTACTCCAGCGAAATCATACACTGTGGTGTTCATCAATGCCATATATTACTATTTTGCGGTAATCATGACATCAAACAATCAAATATGTCTGAGTTTGTTATGGTAAACTAATATATATAGAGTCATCGTGAGCGCAATATATAATCTGCAATAAATAATTATTGAGCATTGGTGTAATATTTCCCTTATATGACAGTACTGCGTGTAATTCGAATAGAAATAGATTGTTAAAAATTGCCAACATGCGTGCTAATCTTTAAACAATAGCTTCAACCAAAACACTAATTCTGCAATGTTATGTGTGAACTAACCTGTTTGCAGACGTCCATTTCTAAAATTACAACTCGTGCGGACTTAACCGGATCTCCATAACTTTCCTCCCATGGAACATCAATATTTGCTGGCTGAATTGCCAACTTCCCACTGATTTCGACGGGAAATTTTTCTAAAAAACAAAGCGCATTAGAATGAATTTTAATTTGACAAACAATTTGCAGGAAGTGAAAGGCTAAAATCAGAATATGTTTTCTCATGTTAATTTAAAATAACATTATCGGACAAATATGGCTCTCCAGGCATTACGTCATGTGTTCATCTGCAAGTAAAATTCATAAGCAATAATTTTTTTAAAGATTCTTAATACCTCGTATTAAGATAAATTAAATCAATGAATAGTAATTAATTCCAAGTTTATTCTGCAAAACAGAACTCAAGGAGAATTTAACTTATTTCTGGTTTATACACACTAAAATGGGAAATATTGCCCTACCTATGCGATGGTCTATATACCATAGGAAGACCACACGGCCTAAACAGTACAACGTTCCACTAAATTGATATTGCACTCGGTTGGATACAGAACACACAAACGAACAATAATAATGTGTTATCTCGACAAACGCGACCATCTCTTATGCCATCGCTTAAAAACCTTAACCCGAACTGGCAACAATCCGAAGTATGAATTTCCGCGTAAACAAATGAGCAGCGTTCAAACTTTCACAAAACATAAATGATTAAAACTTTTATCTACCCACCCATCGATGTGCTCAATGGACAAATCATAATCGATATAAAATACGACACGACAGAAAACATAGGATGAAACAAATTCATTCGCGCATTTCCCAGCGTAGCAAAACCTCGTCAAATATCTCAACCCATGGATGCAAAAATAATCAGATCTAAAAAATCGCCGAGTTAAACGATAAAATATCCCCATTATGCGCAAATAAACACATCCATAAATTATCATAAATCAAAATGCTATTGATTAGAAACAATCGTGCCACCGTTAAAAATAACTGCAAGTGAAACTGAAAAATCATTCATTCGAGCAAATGGTGCCAATTATAAATGTAAATGTAACGTTGCCATTTGTTTTGGTAATCATTCCGGAATAAACTGGCCATTATTCACAATAAACACTTTCGCACTTATTCGTGTTTTCATTTAATAAATTTCTCATTTGTTATTCTCAAATGCAATGGAAATTATAATTAATTTATGAATATATAATTTATCCAAAGGCAGGTTTCATGCTTATTGGAAAGTTGTTATTTTACTTTCCCGAATTGAAGATTTATTCAATTGAATAATCGACGATTTGGCGAGTTGCAATATCTATTTTTTAAATCAAGTAAGCAAGCATGATATAATCATCCAATCGCATTTCTCGCTCTCTCTCTCTACATATATATATATATATATATATATATATATATATATATATATATATATATATATATATATATATTGTCCATTGTATTTCGAATATTAAGAGCAGTGTATTTCTTATTAGGAAAAAATATTAATAACAAAGCGAATAATGGCCATTTATTTAGAGACTACTAAATTACAATTTAAAATCTTTCAATTATACACATCCTTGGCATTCGTTTTGTGTGTGGTGGCAACTGTCTGACTCGGTTTTACTTCCTATTCTTGTTCGTGCTGATTAGTAGTTTGTGTGCGTATGTTTCTCCAATGTGTGTGTTTCTTTGTGGATAAAGTTCCTTCTCACTGTATTACAAAACGATGTCCGAGATCTGGTGATTTTGCATTGATGGATTAAGAGTTAACCAACTTTACGCATTGTCTGCTGTTACGTGTACGAATGGTATATTTCCGAGGGTTGTATTTCGTTAAGCCTTGTTCCGCAATTTTGTTCTGTCGACTTGTAATAGCGCATGGTGTGCGGATTGCAGTGTTGAATGCTCATTTTGTTTTGAAATTTCTGTCGCCGTATATGCAGTTGTTTTTTCTTTTTCAATTTGTTGCCAATCCGATCGAATTTTTTGGTGAATCTGGACGAGTGGGTGTTTGGCTTTTCTTGGATGCTAGTAAATTGTTGTTGGGTTGTTTGTGATTCATGGAGAGTCGATTAGAATATCATGTTGATGAAACTTTTGAATATTAAGGTCAGGTGTTTGCTGTTTTACATAAAGGCTTCATAAATAAATAATAATTTTTCTGATTTTTGCTTTATATTAGGATTGAAAAATTGATCAAATTAACTGGGTGCCCCACACTATGTGATCAAAAATAGCTAGTGCCTGACGATGCCAAGCATTTATTGTTAATTTATGCAGTAAATGTTACTGGATTCTGTTGATAAATTGCTTCTTCTTACGTATTATAAATATGCTACCGCACATACATGAGAATTTGTATAATAAGAATGTTTTTGAGAGAATTGGCGATTGATCTTTGACATCGAACCTCATGATTCTCTGTGTGCTAAATGTGAAATAAACTATTACACTGGGGAAAATTCTCTTCGGTTATACTATTTAACTGCCGTGCAATTACTGAGGCTGGTACGTGGTCTGATTTTGACATCAATGAACCGCTCTGGGTACTTATTCATTAGAAAAATTTTATTCAGGTAGCCAAGTTCTTCCTCGATTTTGTTTTCAGAGCAGATCTTCCCGATCCAGTTGGCTAGGTTATTTGCTCAGTTTCTTTTGTGTGATTTTGGAACCCTCTTGTTGTAGTGAATGTATTGCCCGGTGAAAGTGGATTTTCTATGCATTGTAATGTCAAGAAGAGAATATCATGTCTGGATCGGCTCCATTGGCTTGCACGAGGATTTCGGATGGGTCGGATTCACAAACAGACGCACACACACAGACACATACGCATATACACTTACTAATCAGACCAAATAAGATATTGAAATAAAACCCAGGTAGATTAGCTGCCTCCCACATAATTAAATAAAAACCCAGGATGTATATAAATTAAAGATTGTAAATTGAAGTTTCCTAATCTCAAGATACATGGTCTTTATCCATTTTGTTATTAATGTGTTTCTTCTTCCTAATAATACATATATATATATATATATATATATATATATATTGACAAAAGTTTGCTTTGTTGGCTGTTACGTGTACGATTTTTTTCCAAAATGTCGTCTTCCATTTAGTCTTGTTCTCAAATTTTTTTCTGTACCCAATGGAAACAGCGAAAGTTATGCGGATTGCAGTGTCGAATGCTCCTATTTTGCGAAGTTTTCGCCATCGTTAACAGAGGCATACATTACACAAATATTTGAGCATTCAACATTGCAATTTGCACAACCTGTGCTGTTACCAAGAGGACAGGACAAATTTAAGTGCAAAGCAAAACGAAAGACGACATTCGGGCAAAAAAACATTCGTACAACAAAACGAAAAGTTGTCTAAACTCAATCTATCAACACAAGAATGACGAGGTCTCAGAAAACATCATCTACCATTCAACGAGAAGGACTCCTACACAAACACATACGCATATCCACTTACAAATTGACCCAAACAAGAAATAAAAGATAAACGAAAAATCAGTCGCCACAGATATAATATTATGTAAACCCAGGACGCATATAAATGATATATCTATTCATAGAACCGTTCTCATTTGCAAAAAGTGAAAGAAATTTTATCAGATAAATGAAACATTGTATTTCGATGAAATCATTTAATGCTAGTGTAAGTCCAAGGTCTATTTAAATATGAATCCATGCGTCCATGTATGAATCTGCCGTGTTCGTGCGGCGGATCATTTAATCAATAGACTCTACGAAAGCACATTATAGAAGCTTTCTCACACAGGATTTGACTTGAAGAGACCCAGCCAGGGCTGTTGTTACTTAACATTTACCTGTGGTCATCCTAATCAAATTCACCTACGTCAAAATCAAAACCAGCACTCCCGGGTAACCATTCAAACATTTACACAATAAGCTTTCAATAGCAAAACCAGGGACATTATTATTAATTACATAGGTTTCATTGTTCTCATAAAATTATAATGTAAAATATTCAACCGAAATTCGCGAAAATTTGTCAAAATAAGATTGTCTACGCGTGCATCAGGACACCGACAACGAAAAGAATATGCCTTTTTTCCCTAAAAGCATTCATGTGCAGTGCGCTAAAATATAATCCCAAGTTCGCAATGTAAATCGGCGCAACATAAAGGCGACATTTTCTTCAACATAAATAATCATAAAAAACGAGCATTGCAATTTTAAACATATTTGTATATAATATCTCAAACAATTGTTGCTTTTATAATAATAATAATAATATATAAAATTATAGCCTGCTACTATCATTTAATTAAATATCACTACCTTGGTTAGTATTGTGCATTTTCTATTATGATATATCAGAGACGGTTTGTTAGAACTTCATGTCCAAGATGAAGAGATATACAATCCAACTGAATAACGCTCTTGCAACACGCGGCCCGAGTGACGTGTTCCGTGTGTTGCAAGAAGCTGATGTAAGAGCGTCATAGTTTTGGTCCCGGTGGGGATTTTTCTGACAAGTGTTTGTTAAATTTCAAATAACGACGGGAGCTGTATACTCGTTGATTCGCTATTTTTTGTTTTTATTGTCGATATGTATGTTATCTTTTAATGATAAATAATTTGATAAAATATTATACACTATGCAAGTATGTATTAGGTTTTGCGAACCTAGTAACAAATTAGTTCAGTTGTGACCAGAAGGATAAACCAAAGGCAGCATGAACGGAAAGTATAATCTCATGCACATTCGTTTCGTGCTTACTGGCGACTCATCAGTAGGAGCCGGTATTACGCCCTTTAACCACTATATATTTGGTAGAAGAATGTGGAATAATAGGACGGTACAATCTCCTAGACGAATGTGTAAACCTGTAATAGTGAAGCTAACATAATCTGAAGTCAACGACAATACGACTTCAATGCTAACTCACACTATATGACGAATGTGTAAACCTGTAATAGTGAAGCTAACATAATCTAAAGTCAACGACAATGCGACTTCAATGCTAACTCACACTATATAATATATATACCGAGTCTGTAAAGGATACTAACACTATGGCTATTGTGTTAGTAACTGATACCTTTTTGAAATCGATGAGTAGCGGATACTAACTCTATGGTTTCCGAGTCGGTACATGATACCAACCTGATGGATATAAATTTATGCTAAAGTTCACCCAAATTGAGAATTACAACAATTTCCGAACACCTGTT
>JAQBSW010006482.1:42500-48209 GCA_029291075.1 Eudiplozoon nipponicum | reverse complement strand
CTTTCCTACATGTTGGCGCTACTGTATCAAATCTTCAAAATTAAAGATTCAACAGGCCACACGCATTCTGTCAGACAGCACTCTACCCTAGGAAGACGTATTGAATTGAAAATTTATATGTTTAGACAATCAATGATTGCGCGTGTTTGCTATCTAATTCTAGACTGCTAGTATGGTGTAAACGCAAATCCCACTATGTGTAACTATTTAAGTATATACTAAGCATTGTAAACGGTGACAAAGCACATTTCATTCAGTATGCTCATTTCGTTCTTATAGAGGACTCGTAAAATACTGCCCAGAATGCTTCTGTGAACAGGGCTCGAACCGGGGCACGTTTGCTTTGCATTCTACGACTCTGTTGACTGCGCCACGCTGTCGCACACTTAAAATGATTTTCAAAAATATATTGACCCTTTCCTTGATAATATACTGAACACGACTTGAGGGACTCTTGATAATGAATAAACCGGTCTAGTTGATGTAAAATATTTATTTTATTTTGGAAAATTTATTTATGAAGTGGTAATTATTTTAAATTCCCATACTCGATTTAGATTTATTTTATCACTGCTCGCGCAGCCCAAGATTATTTAATTATTTATATCATCAATTAAATAACATTTCACTTGATGCCTATTGTACAATGACAAGTTATGGTTGGCAACTTTTGTACTCTAGATATAAAGAGGTGTGGCGTCTTTTCCAATTGAAGGGAAAGATAACCTAAACCATAAGGAATTAAATGACTAAAATTTTTTTTAGTGTGTGACAGGAGAGTGTAGTGTACAGACTCTCCGACTTCGTTGCAAATGGGCACCGATTCGAGCCCTGTTTGCGGTGTAATTGTGGGCAGTATTTGACTAGTTTCCAATAAAGACGATGCCGATCTACTAGATAAGTTTCTTTAGCTACATTTTATAATGCTTAGTTTATACCGACACTGTAAAAATTTTTAGGTAGGACTAAAAATATATAACCTTTTATCACCAACGGCGCTGTGGTAGCGCAACTACACCAATTGAATATCTGGCTAATTGCACTGATTCCTGGCTGCCTGAGTTACAGCCGAGTTTATTTTTCTCAAGTACATCCTATCTGCGTTATTTAAACGACACTGTTTAATCAGTTGTCTGGTATATTTTTATATTTTTTGCGTTTAATCTTTTAACGTTACACACATATGAAATATTTCGTTACATTATGTGATTGTTACTTTATTTTTGGCGATCAAAATATACGTGGGATAACAATTATTTTTATTGTATTTTGTAAAAATTGTAATAATAATTCAAGCAATTCCATTATTATTAGGTAACGTTATGCGTACTTTTGCCTTACATATTGAAATTGTAATTGTTCTGCATATTTGGTTTGTTAAAATAATTTTTGAAGAAGTATTTAATAAGGGCATATAGGCCAAAATTATTTTATTCATTCTGAGTCTCTAAATTCTATTAATAAGTCCATTACTGAAACTTTCTTCATTAGGATTTGGCAGTTGTTCTTGCCATACCAGGTAGACGGGAAGGGGCTGCGTATAGAAGAGAAGTTATGAGGTGGTTCAACAGGCTTAATCAACGATTTTATATATATATATATAGATATATATATATATATATATATATATATATATATATATATATATATATATATATATATATAATATTACTACTTCCCCAGGTAACGTGGGGTTTGTCAAAGAGTGGGTTAGCTATATTGAAACTTAGATATAAAGAAGAACCAAATAAATTGAAAATAAAATAAAATCTAGCCAACATAATAAGGTAATATATAAATGAAAATTGTGTGTGCGTTGCAATGTGACGAATCCATCACCTGTTCTTTTCTCTATACGCCACGAAATTCCTGACAATATTTGAGGAGTTCCTATTAAGGACGAACTTGAAATGTTTGCAATAACGACGAAACTAGTGTACTGGACGAACTACCTTTGTACTGCTGCCAGTGAACGCAATTATCGGTGATATACAAACTTTGGATTTTCTTGAATTAATTTCTTTATGATATCGCTTTATACCTAAAGATTAAACTAGCGATTTTCATTCTGTCAATATTAGAGAGACACCATGCCTTATATTATTTATATTCCATTTGTCGCAGAGAACTTATATATATATATATATATATATATATATATATATATATATATATATTCTTTAGAGTCAACGTAGCTGTAATTAGACAAAGATACATTTGTGAATAACAAACTGAAAATGAATAATTCTCTAGTTAGCTGCATTTCATGTGCACAACGGTTTGACCAACTTACTTGTTTGGACTTTCGCTGAATGTCATTAACGCGTTTGTAATTTACGTATGAATGTCTTCAAATCAGATGAGTGCGTTATATCTGTGGCCTAGGCATTACCACATGTTGTATTCATAGGTTATCTGGAGACTTTGTTAGGGGAAGGGTGTTAAGGTAAACTACAAGTAAACTTTGGATAGAGATACCAAGAAATTTTTCTAGTGTTTACATTTAATGGTTACATTATGCACTACAAAGACTGGTGAAAACATTCGCCATATGTACATCGCCAGATTAATGCATTAACTATTGTCTAAGAGGAAAACTACGAACACCTAAAATACCAATCGAGCCACCTGTCTGAGTTTTTGATTTTGCGTCTGCTTGTAAATAAAACTACCAGGTGAAGTATTAGATTTTAATTGAACAGGTCATTGATGTTAGCAGACTTAATGCATTTTGCCTCTTCTTTAATGCATATGTTAATTAAATTATTGCCAACAGAGAACTCATAAAATGCAATGCTGTTGCCATATTTGAAATAGGATTTTATGATAGAAATTAGTTTTATGCACATGAAAGTTTTCGTTACAAGTTTAGTTTGCACTACAGTTTGGAAAATGTCTCGAGCTCTAATATATGTGTAGTGTTTCTTATGCTCGTCGAAGTTACGCATAATATTAGACAATTTATTTTGAATGAGTATTTCAAACAAATAAGCAAATTGCTTTCGCGAAAGACTATTAGCGCTACCATTTCAGAGAGCTTTACCACTTTTAGCCCACAGTTCAAGTGAAAAGCAAACTTATCTAGCTTTCTTATAATTTGTTGAGACATTTCAAACAGTATGTATAATTCTTCAAATCAAACTTGCGAGCTTTAAGTAAACACTAATCCAATTTTATTTAACCATTCGTCGAACAACATGACAAAACTACTGCCAGTCGCACACACTGACGCCTGTGGACCTTCCATGATCATCATCAGAGTACGGCGGCAAACTGACTAGCGAGGATCAAACCGCATTGTATATCTATGAAAAGCAAAATTAGATATGCGGCTTACACCTCTAGCAGTCTCGCATACATTGTACGTCACTGGAAATGTCGGCTGCATAATTTCTGTGCAGTCACGAACATTAACGGTTTACAGCTTTCGCCACACACATACATATAGGCAATACAATTAAAAAACAATTGATTGTGCGTGTGGTGGTTACAATTCTTTATTTCAAGTTGGCGAGCTTGAAGTAAACACCAATTCCTTTGTATTTAACCAGTCGTCGAACAACAAGGCAAAACTACCGTCAGTCAGGTAAGAGCCGTGCCCGCGACACATTCTGGACCGTACGTGATGAGTACCCAATAAGGACGAAACTGGTCTACTGGATGAATTTCCTTTTCCACATTATACAATGCCTAGTTTTTAGTGACAAATGTATGTCCCTAAATTTTTGGCAGCAATGGAGCGCAAAAAGCAATTTACAATTTCCATTTATTTGGTTTAACTTCCTTAAACACTTTTGTTAGCTTTAACGGGACTTTAAGAAAATTTTATATTTCCTTTAATTTATATGCATCACTTTATTTGTAATATGATTTTATGAATAAATCGTGTATTATAAAAAACGCAGTTAAAAATGTTCATCAAAATTATTTCTAAATTATGTTTTGTATCTCGTTTCGCCTTATTGGGAACTCTTCAATTCCTGTCAGGAGTTTTGCCGCAGCTTATGTTTTAGTCAATCTTTTTATCAGGCCGAGCTCAATTCGAATTCTTCAGACCTAAAAATCCGACTAGATGCTCCAAAGCAGTTTTAATATAACAGACACCTCGTTACTTTTGTAAATATAGAATTTGCATGGAAATTTATACAATCGACCAATCATTCTTTGTATAGAAGGCGATAACAAATATTTAAATCCAGTTTGCAAGCTTGAAATAAGCACCTCTCCTATTATGTTTTTCTATATACACCATGCATTGCATAATGCAACAGCGACAATACATTCAGTAGAACCGTTTTGTTTTTATTAGGAACTCGTTAAATACTATTTAAAATTTAACCGGAGCACGTTTGATTCGGAGTCTGTGGCTCTATCGACAACGCTTCCCTGTCTCAATTTATACACAATTTTCCGCTACATACTGACTTACAGATTTTTTTGTTTTGCTAATTCTTCAGGTCGATCTTATCTGACACTCTGTAGATATAAAGTTCCAATAAGCCTTATAAATCTGTTATTATAGAATGGCCAGCCCAGTACATATGGAATTTTATTGCATTGAAGTTTTACATAATTATAATTTGATTAAATAGACGGTGACAATATAATTTAAATCAAATATTCGAGTTTGAGATGAAAACCAATCCTATCCTATTTGCATTTTTCGTTACAAACTAAGCAATAGATGTCGTGGACCTGTTTCGTCCTTATTATGAATTCAGGTCCTGTTCAGTAATTATCCACGGACAAGGATTGATCCTTTAAATCAAGTTTGCGTGCTTGAAGTAAACACCAATCCCATTGTATTTAACCAGTCATCGAACAACATAACAAAACTACCGCCAGCTGCAACACACTGACGCGTTTCGACCTTCCATGATCATCATCAGAGTACGACGGCAAACTGACTATCGAGGATCAAACCGCATTGAATATATATGGAAATCAATTTAGATATGCGGCTCTCACCTCTAGCAGTCTTGCATACATTGAACTTGACTGGAAATGTCGGCTGCGCAATTTCTATGCAGTCACGAACATTAACTGTTTGCAGCTTTCGCCACATATACATATATAGGCAATACAATTTAAACAATAATTGATTGCGCGGGTGGTGGTAACAATTCGTTAAATGAAATTTGCGTGCTTGAAGTAAACACCAATCCAATTTTATTTAACCAGTCATCGAACAACGTAACAAAACTACCGCCAGCTGCAACGCACTGACGCGTTTCGACCTTCCATGATCATCATCAGAGTACGACGGCAAACTGACTATCGAGGATCAAACCGCACTGAATATATATGGAAATCAAATTTAGATATGCGGCTCTCACCTCTAGCAGTCTTGCATATATTAAACTTGACTGGAAATGTCGGCTGCACAATTTCTATGCAGTCACGAACATTAACTGTTTGCAGCTTTCGCCACATATACATATATAGGCAACACAATTTAAACAATAATTGATTGCGCGGGTGGTGGTAACAATTCTTTAAATCAAGTTTGCGTGCTTGAAGTAAACACCAATCCCATTGTATTTAACCAGTCATCGAACAACATAACAAAACAAATTGTATTGCCTATATATGTATATGTGGCGAAAGCTGCAAACAGTTAATGTTCGTGACTGCATAGAAATTGTACAGCCGACATTTCCAGTCAAGTTCAATGTATGCGAAACTGGTAGATGTGAGAGCCGCATATAT
>JAQBSW010006482.1:0-35000 GCA_029291075.1 Eudiplozoon nipponicum | reverse complement strand
CTGGTAATTTAATTAGTTATGGCTGATTTGACTTGAAATTAAGAAGAATTCCGGAGAAAATATCCTGAATGGAAATATCTCTATCTAATTTCTGATCATTTTTAAAATTAATTGGGCATTCAAAAGCGTAAATTCGCCTGATGACTTCTTTTCAATTGTAAATTGAAGTTCGCTCATTTGATCAGTTACGTTTAATAAACTGGTTATATTTTCATCACCATGACTCTCGATTAGTAATATATTCTACAACATCAATGGATACAAATTTGGATTCAGAGATGTCTTAACTAAGAGATTATTTCCGAAGTAATGAACAAAGATGTTCGCTATTGTAATCGTGAAGTTTGACCCATTGGAACACCTCTTAGTTACTTATACGATTCATTCCATAATGTAAACTAAGTGGAAAATATACATTTCGATTTATTATTGTACACGCCTTTTTTACGATTGTCTAAGGTCTATATCAACACGATGACGAAATGTGTGGCTTTAGTCATTCATAAATCAGGTAGTATTGGGTGATGTCAATACCTAGTACATAATTAGTATATCCAGCTTGGATTGTTTAATAGGTGAATCGGGAAGAGAAATGAAAATTCGTTACGTTTTTTAGTCGGAAAATGCAATTTGACTTCTTATATAATTATTTTTGTTAATGTGTTCGTAAATACAGATTCAATTATTATAATCCTGAGAATTGCAACTTCAACGTGCTAATGAACTCAAATTGTCACATACGTAAGGGACACAACGCCTCTGGATAGGGTATCTTGCCTCGCAACACTTTAGTTTAATGCCTCTTGATAAATATTAATGAATAATAAATAAGTTATCTCGATATGCTTCGGTATTAATGCTGGTGCCCATGTATCACTTAAGAGGATTTAATTTATGTGCATTTCAGTCTAGACATTGTTGTCAATCCTCGGGCCGACAATAGATAACACAAATTTCGTCGCAAATCTACTTAAGTCCACTAAAATCAGAACTTTAAAGTGTAGGAGATATAAACATTGAAAAAATTGAAACCAATGTCAAAAAAACTAAATAAATTAGCCTCGGGATGCAAATCAATTGCTTGGATGACTAAGTCAACTTAGTGAATACAGCCGCTTTTCTTAAGACGCATACATAATGGACAATTCATTACATACACCAGGTTTTCTAACAAAGTAGACATTTGTGACAAGTTGGTTTTATTACTGTGCGAATGGTGTTAACTCTGAAGATGGGACTGGAAATGAACTCCCGAATATTCGGTAAGAAATAGTGGAAAATCTTGTTCCAACGTCATTTTCAGATAAGCAACTGAGGAAGGACTTTAAAATGAAGGAACATGTTAGAACCCATCTATCAAGGCCAATAATCGGTGAACCTGGAAATGTAAAGGATTCAAGATTTAACGACCTACGAGTGCTATCAATTGTCCCGCAAAAGAGAAAGGCGGCAAAAATACCAACCTGAAGGCCAGAACTGTTGACTATAACTCGACATTTAAGTATAACTAGTAGTTTGTCCGTCCTATTATTCCACATTCTTCTACCAAATATATAGTGGTTAAAGGGCGTAATACCGGCTCCTACTGATGAGTCGCCAGTAAGCACGAAACGAATGTGCATGAGGTTATACTTTCCGTTCATACTGCCTTTGGTTTATCCTTCTGGTCACAACTGAACTAATTTGTTACTAGATTCGCAAAACCTAATACATACTTGCATGTAGACATATACACAAACCAATTTAACATACACTTTCCTAGCATTTTTTAAATAAACGTTATGTTTAAGATATCTAACAACAAGTATAAATGAGGCAGTTTAAACTAATATTTCCACTTGACATACTGATTGTCAACTTAGTGGGTGATGTGTTTGGCATTGAAAAATATTTCCGTACCCGGAAATCGAAATATATGCAAAAATCATCATGATGACAGTGGATTCAAATATTTCGGTACGCAATCCGAAAATCAGGTAAAATCAAATAAACTGTAATGAAAATTAGAATGTGGCTCCCACATCTATTTGTTTCAAATAATAGGCGTGTGACTGGAATATCAGCAGCATAAACTCAGTAGAGTCACGAACATTTACTTTTTGCAGCATTCACAATATGTATAGAAGTTATTAAATTAAGCAATAATCCATTTTGCGGGTGGTGATAACAATTACCTAAATCACATTTGCCCAGTGGAATAGAACACCAATCCTTTTCTTCCAACCAGTAACGCAGCAAAGGTAAATGACCATCAAACCCAGGCTATGACGCACTTGCATGTCAGTAATCTGACCTACAAAGATCAGGCCACAATTCATATACAACGAGTGGAAAGTAATATACACGTCTCACTTATTTATTCGTTTTCCTATATTGTGCTTCTAGTCGAACGAGTAGGATTGGTGTTCATCTCAAGGGTACAAACTTGATTTAGATTATTGTGATCACCACCCGCGCAATAAATGGTTGGTTAACAAGTTTCTGTTGTCGCATTTAATCTAATTACACGAATATGGTGTCGGTGTATGATTTGAACTTTATTTGCGTGTCACATTCATGTGTCTTGCATTCCTGAAGGACAAATTTTTTCACAAACTGTTTTCAAAGCTAAAACACACACAAACAACCATTAAAAATACACGGCAAAAACTGGTTGGCGTGTAATTCCTACATTTCGAATATCGTATTTATTATTCTATTACCGTTTTATCGAGGTTTATATTCGGTACATTACATGTTTAACCATTCATTTTTAAGAAAACGCACGTAGGACCCTTGCCTGCGGTGGGCGTGTGCAAAGTTGTAGCGTGTCCCTGTTCTGAGTATTTTTTGCGTGTCTCTATTATAACTTGGTTTCAGAGTGTGAGACAGGGAGATCGGAAGAATTTCTCTAAGCTATGCTTAAGAACACGGTAAAATGCGGGTATTTTGAATAAATCCGATAAGCATCTGATCAAATTATACTGTGAGCCAAAGAAAAGTAAATTGTGAACGGCACTAGTTCAATAGGAATGTAAAAGTAAGTGGAATTCATTCTTATCAAGCTAATCTCAAATCCTTTTTTGTTTAGCTAAAAAACTTCACAATTTGATTTGAATTCTAGCTATTCAACAGCCCAGTTAAGAAGACCAGCATAATAGCAATACAAGATTAAATCAATTTTCTTAGCAAATTCGCAAAACATCATAGGATAAATTGCGATTAACGAACGTGAACACAGAACAGTAGCTTGCTAATTTTACTACAAAAAGGAATTGATTAACTGAGGTAGTGTTAAAGTAGTTGATTTCACGAATATAAAAAATGATATACGTAATATGTTTTGATTAGAATATTCGATGCATACCTCAGTAAAAAAATCATATTAACTAACGATAGAAAATTAACTACACCTAGATATGATTTACGGGGAATTTCAGGATAAATGTATCAGCGTTTCGTTTTCTACCTGGTATTTATATAAACGATCACTTGTTGCGCGGGCGTTGAAATCAATTTTTTAAATTGAGGTTGCGATTTTGATGTAAATACCAATCTCATTATATATATATGTGTGTGTGAGAGAGAGAGAGAGAGTATTAACGAAGCATTATATAATATAGAAAGGAAATTCATCCCTAAGACCGGTTTTGTCCTTATTGAGACCACTTAATATACTGCCAAGACATTGCCGCGGACAGGGCTCGAACCTGAGCGAATTTGCGATTCAAACCATTGAGACACCCTGTCGCAAGCAGCACACAGTTTTCAATTATATACTCGCCTATTTAGTTAAGTCTGACTTTACTTCACATGGAGCCTATCTGGCATCTCTTCAGACACAAAGTTCTAACTAACCACCTGAAATCTGTGATTATAAAACTGGCACCATGCTAACTGAAGAAGTGGAATTAGATTCAACTTTTATATACCTAAACGATCATGAAAAGCGCTAAAGTCAGTATGGTCAATATACATGACCTCATGTACACATGAACTTTGTGATTATTGGAGACCCATCAGTGGGAGCCGGCTTTACGCCCAAAACCCACAATATATAAAGACAAGAAATATGTGGTAGTTTGTACAGGACAATCTCCTATACATATGGGTAATCAAGAAGTAGAAAAGTTAAAATCACACTAAATTTATAGTAATGCGACTTGTAAGCCAGCTCACCATATAGTAAATGTATCGCACCTGAAAAAGTAGCCAACACCATGTTTTTGGAGATAGACAAAATTTTACCAATAAATCAATGATTGATTGCGCTGGTAGTGGTAAAAATTCTTTAAATCAAGTTTGCCAATTTCATTATATTAAACCAATCGTCGGACAGCACTGCAAAAATATCGTCCATTACTCGTGTCAACACGTGTGTGCATAGGCCTTATTGAATGGATTTGTTGGAGAAACAAGTGTTAGGATCTAGTTGTAATTCCCAATTTTGATTAGATATTTTCAACATATTTCGAAATTTATTGTATTGATACCAGGTACCAACTCGGAATTTCGGAATCCATTGTTTTGATACCAGGTACCAACACGGTAACGAAAGTTTTATACTTTCCGTTCATGCTAACTTTGGTTTATCCCTCTGGTCCTATTTGAAATTATTGGTTACTAGATGCGCAAAACCCAATATACAATTGCATATATATATATATAAATATATATATATATATATATATATATATATATAAGTTATCCACAAAGAAGTATCTAACTGCTATTCACACGCCCTGTCTAAACTAATGTTCGCAATGTGCACTGAAACGGTGTGGACCATTTTCCTCCTCATTATAGCCCTTTGGATACTAAACTAAAAAGATTGTTTTAAAAAAGGTGTGGCCCGACATGCTCTTTTCAAATGTCCACGCTTAAAATCCACTTCACTGGAAAGTAGGTTGCAGAATTTCATCTACGTCATATCTTTAAAAATTTTCAGTTCTCTTCGTTCATAAGTTATTTAAGTGTCACTTTGTAAAGGTTACTGCTGTTTTAAGATTGGATAAATAGAATTTGGGATTAGCACTTATATCAATATAATAAACGTGATATTTGAAAATTAAATACTGCTAACTTTGCAGCAAATTGTAGCTGAAGTGAAGATCGTTACGAATGTGTTTCAATGACTTAGCTTGTATGCCTTCACATCAATGGAAGCTCTGGTCATATCCAAGACGTTTTCACTTTCAGCATACAACCTCAGTCTGCTAGATAGTTTAAACTGTCAGTATAATCAATCTATTGCCTCAATTAAAACATTTAAACACGCAATTAATATCTGTACTTATTCAAAAACTAGGAATCTATTTCAAATCAAATCAAATATATGAGAGACTATTGTGGGATGAAAATCGCATACAGAATGTCCTTACCTAATGTATATATATATATATATATATATATATATATATATATATATATATATATATATATATATATATTACATTTTATGATTCCAACTACCCTGACCGCTCATAATTAGGGCTGGTACAATCCCCGATTTTGTTGATCTTTACCGGATACGTATTATGCAGGTACGTGGGCAACGTTGTTACATTCTCTTGATACCATGCTATTAGTTTTTGTTTTCAGAATTGCAAATATACATGTCAGAGAGTTCCTTACTTTAACAACGTTCCGTCGTTTCGAAATGCTTCATCTAAAAAGGCATTTCTAATGATTCTTGTAATATTAAACTTCCATTATACGTTGTATATTGATGCCGTAGGACATTTGTACAACTTTGCCTGCCTCTCATATAAATTTCATTATATCGACAAGGAAGTGCGAAATGTGATTTCTTGTTCACGCAGTATTTCAACTGGAACACGGCCTATCAATCCAACAGTCTAGTAGAAAGTCGATAAACTACTACTTAGTGGAGAATCTTTTGATCGAGCTGCACATGCAGCTCCGGTTCCTAGTATCGAGTTACAAACAGCGGCTATCCAAGATCTAATGGAGAGAGTGTCTTCAAAACTGGAACACTGAATTATTAGTGTTATGAACACAATCTGTATATTGTTTAATTGGCCTGGTATTCGATTTGCCTAGTACCTAAAGTTCACATACATACGCAAACACACACAAGATAGCTTGGTTTTGATCAAATATTTACAATCTGTTATATACTAGATGTCCACTTCGTGTAAAGAATTCCTGTTATCTGATAAAAATTTGTTACAATTATGCCATATTGCGCTATTTGGACAGTGAAAACTGAAGAGAAGTACGACATATTCAAGGGTGTTGCGATAGCTTAATTTTTACGCTCTGTGTTGCGAATTTGAACACTATTGCTTTCACCAGCATCATTATCATCCTCATCGCTACTACTATTACATTGACTGTCATCATTAATAACATTATCATAATTTCTTGCATAAATATCAACGTGATGAGGACCTTTGTGCTTATTTTACGCAGTATTTTCGCCCGTCAACTCATCATCATGGATTTAAGCAGCTTAATAGTAGTTGCCCAATGTCTTAATTATCTTAAAAACTATTTAATTCAACATAATAATAATAATAATAATAATAATAATAATAATAATATTAATAATGATAATAATAATAATAGTAATAATAATAAAAGTAAAAATAATAATATTTTTTAAATTCTAATGATGATGATGATACTAAAAAGCAAAGTTTATGAGACAAAATCGTATTCCGGGAGCTCTCGTAGAGTAAGTTAACTCTTTCCGTTGGATTTAAAAAAATATTTAATCTTATTGATGAATAATAATAATAATAATAATAATAATAATAATAATAATAATAATAATAATAATAATAATAATAATAATAATAATAATAATAATAATAATAATAATAATAATAATAATAATAATAATAATAATAATAATAATAATAATAATAATAATAATATTAATAATAATAATAATAATAATAATTATTATTATTATAAATAATATTGTTAATATTGTTAGAAACAACAAAAATAAAATGTCAATAAAGCAATATTATCCTTATTAAAAACAGTAATCAACAATAACATGAATTTTAACTACAGTATTCAAATTAATATTTGCTATTCAACGGAAAATATCGGCATCCAATTTTGACTGGTACTCATAGTTTTGCTTTCAATTGGATAAAATAACTCCATTGAATTTGAAAATGCAATGTATTATTAATTATCATGACACAAATAGGCAGGTTAAAGGATTACCGAATTTGAAATTTTTCTTATTATTAGAAGTTGTAGCATAAAAAATATTTAAAGTTTATTTATTATTATAACTGCATCAGTACTTATTATCAGATATATATTATATATATTATATTATATTATATATATATATATATATATATATATATATATATATATATATATATATGAATATATATTCATAAGAAAACAGTATGCAGAGGCAAGATGTAGTTTTACAACAGTCTCAAGATGAAATATTTTCTACAAGACTATACGACTGTTAATGATTATGATGATAATAATAATGATGATATTGAATAAATATTATCTTTAGTAGTATACCCTTCCTCGTGTTATTAAAAAATGTTTTAGATATAATTAAAACAATACCACCATCATTATTATCTTCACGATTATATCCATCTACAATATAAGGAGCCATAATTGTTATTTTATATAATTAGACGAACATTTTTTTCGAGGGCGGTGTCAACAATTACTATAATCAAGGTTGCGAACTTGACTAAACACCTGACCCATTATATACATACATTTGTCAGTATAAACTAAGAATTATATAGTGTAGAAAAGGCAATTCGTCCAGTACAATTAAACAATAATTGATTTCGTGGGTGATGGTAACAATTCAATGGGATTGGTGTTTAATTGAAGCTCGCAAACTTGATTTAAAGAATTCATCCAGTAGACTGGTTTCGTTCTTATTGGGAACTATTTACGTACTGACCAGAATTTGGTGCGGTCAGGGCTCGAACCTGGGCACGTGTGCTTCGGAATCTGGTGCCCTAACCACTGAGACATACTGCAGAACGAGTATACGTAATTTTACTTGCTCGCACTGTTTCTATAGTAAGATTAAAAAAATTTCGAAAAATAATTACCTCATTGTAATCATAGTTTATCTCCTAGAACCGAACACATTAATCTATAAAATTTTTCACTGAGGAATTGTCAGCACAAGCCACCTGAATGACGATGGCATTCGGAGCCCTGTATATCTTGTCAACTCTAGTGCCACATATAGACATTAAATTTCTTATAATACATAATAAGTTTGCAGTGATAATTTTGTAAACCTAGCAATAATTTGGATTAAATACTTCTGATAAGCACCAATCCTGCCTTATTTAACCAGTTGCAAAACACTGGGGAACTGTCAGCTGATCGTGGCTACCTCATTCATCCTTTCATGAGCATCACCAGAGCAAGACGGCATACTGTCCAGCGAATGTTCAACCGCAATGCCGATTTATGATACGCAATATCAAATCTTTTGTTCTCATCCCTCGTGGTTTCGCATAAATTTCGTTTGAATAGATTAAGAGCTGCACAATCTCTATAAATCAACTATGGTCTCTTTTTTAAGATTTCGTAATACCACGTTGATCCTCTTTATACAGTCTGCCATCATGTTTTATTAAAGTCAGGGAAAGGTAAAAACGCGTCTGCACGTATGGCTCACGGTAATATTGCTATGCTGTGTCATTTGTTCTATAAAGTTGGATTTGTTTATACATGAAGTCTGCAAACCCGTTTCAATTATCTGTTTTCACCGCCTACGAAACCGATTTATGCATTAAAAATTGGTAGACGGGAGAACTAAAGGATACTGCCGTCATGCATCGGATTCAAACTGTTAAGAATTCCGTGTTGCAGCGTGGAGTGCTAGTGTCGCGAAGGGGCAGCCGTCTCAAGTATACTCTCCAAGACACTGTCATCAAACATAGTAAACAAGAGAAACCGGATGGAATACCACTCCCGAATGTTCGTTTGAAGTAATCCTAGTAAAAATCACAAGTCATCTTCATTCTCAATATCCTTGAAGAAGAGAAAGGCATAAATTACGTTCTTTGCAGCTTTCGAGTGTCATACCACCTGCACACATCTCATTCTAGAAACATCATTATGTATGATTTGCCAACAGATTACGGATTTCACCCGGTATGTTATAATTTTTAAATTTGCGAGGATAACAGAATTCTTGTGCATTGTTTATTTAAACCATGTGAATAGTCGATATAATTATTACATCTTTCCCCAGCAAATATTTCTAAGAATATACAACTAACCTTTGCTACTTATAGCATGTTTATCAGTAGCATTACGTAATAAGTGAAAACTAATTTTGACTATTCCACACGGCCTTTGGAGTAAAACTTTATGGTATAACTTAACGTAGCTTGGTTAAAAATAGAACTCAATAGAATTGTTGGTTTTAATATAAAAAAAACTTAGCATTTGTGCCAAATATAGATATAATTCATGACTGCTGTTGTGGTAGCGAGCATAGTGTAAAGATTACAGTGCATCTGATTTGGTATCTATTGCTCAACATTAATCAACGATAGACAATGTACAACTGGAGAAAATTACCACAATTTTTATGTATGCTGTGCACAGGATGCCATATTTACTATGTAAATATATGCGATTTTGTGTGTAAGCATTAAATTTGTATTATAATGCCCACACTGGCTCATACAGGAGTAACTACATTTTAAGTTGGGATGCACAAATCTTGATATGAATAAAGTGATAAACAAATTCTCATTTACGCTCCTTGTTGGTTTTAGTTGGACATTTTGAATTTTGTGACTATAAGACTCTCAGTTAATAAGGAGACTGCCTCCATTGTTCATTCCAGCTAGGACAGACTATTGAAATCGGTGGAAAATCTTGCTCCAACGTCATTTACAGACAAGCAGCTGATGGAAGGCTTAAAAAAGAAGGGACAATTGAGAACCCATCAATCAAGGCCAATAATCGGAGAACCTGAAAATGTACAGTATTCAAGATTTTACCGACCTACGGGTACTATCAATTGTCCCGCACAAGAAAAATGCTGTCAAATCCACAACAAGAAGCACAGCGCTGAGCAACAAAACTTAACATTATTGAATTCAGATTTTGTCAAAATATAATTTTTGAAGTAGCCAATTTTGACGCGGATAATGCTCATAAGGCCCTATTTAGGACCGACGTGAATACAAATTAAAGTCCGAGAAGATGTGCAAAAATTAAGACGAAAAAGACCAGAAGAGGGATTGAAATAAGAAATAATAATTATGTTTTTTACCAAAGTAACGAGCTATATGAGAGAACAAACTCCTACAAATAATTGATTACTAATGAAGCATGTGTGTCTGGTAAAATGGCGTTTTGGGAAGATGACATAGTTAACTGCAGTGTTAGGGGTGATTAAGTCTAGGCTGGAAGGAACAGTCGTAGGAAATTCAGAGGAAATCCGTTTAGACGATCCAAATAATATTGGTTACCAGAACTATAATTACATGGTAATAAAATACTGTAGAGGCCCTTGGGTCACTACCATAAGGTGGTCACTTGGATGCCAGGCCGGGAAAATCCAAATATGCGGAATGATCATCTATCTTGGAACACTTGAGTTCCTCTGAACTATCTTTTAAGCTACAATCCTTAAGTCCACTAGCCAACTGCTCTGTATCCTCAGTATTTAATAAACCGGCTATAATATTATTAAATTACTTGCAACTTATATATTATATTAAATAAGTAAGCTTACCAGGATACGCTGATATCCACAGGTTACTGAAACAGAATGATTGAGACCTTAAAACAAATATTCACTTTAAATACCCAAAGCAAATTTGTGGTTCTTTTCGCTGATAATTAAAAAGAACAATCGACAAGAAGATTACGATGATTTATTAGCAAAGAGTCGGAGATGGAACCACGCAGTGTCCCGCTTGTGCAATTCAGCAACTCAGATCAAAACTTCGACAATATGAACAAAAGAACTTCCAAAAAAATTTACAATATTGTTTTACGAAACCAGCGATAACATCAAATGTCCAAAAATAAAAATTGATTTAATTTTATATGTGGAGTTAATTGGTGTCCAATAATTAAATTAACCTCCACATACACCCTCATGTTTAAGATGATTAACCATACGTGATGTAGTCCTCCTTCTTCGGTTTCTTGAGTACTCTTTCCGAACGAGTTTCAACAAGTTGTGCTGGTACTTCACTAGATTTCATATTCATATTGCATTGTTCTTTATTCTCAGTTGTCTTGGTTTTAATCTTTACTTCTTTTCCATATTTATTCGACTCTTCGTTTTTCTCACCAATTTCTGAGTCACATCTCGCCTCAACTTCTGGATACTTCAGTGAATACTGTTCCTCAGTCACCTCCTCCGTCCAAATAAACTGTGGAATACAGCGATCCAGTGTTACACATTCTACAGTGCCATTTACTTCTAAAAATGCATTTTTCTCAGTCATATGATTGACTTTAAATGGCCCCTTATAGAATGGAGTCAGACAATTCTGTCTGTTGCAAGTATGTATTAGGTTTTGCGAACCTAGTAACAAATTAGTTCAGTTGTGACCAGAAGGATAAACCAAAGGCAGCATGAACGGAAAGTATAATCTCATGCACATTCCTTTCGTGCTTACTGGCGACTCATCAGTAGGAGCCGGTATTGCGCCCTTTAACCACTATATATTCGGTAGAAGAATGTGGAATAATAGGACGGTACAATCTCCTAGACGAATATGTAAACCTGTAATAGTGAAGCTAACATAATCTAAAGTCAACGACAATGCGACTTCAATGCTAACTCACACTATAATATATATACCGTGTCTGTAAAGGATACTAACACTATGGCTATTGTGTTAGTAACTGATACCTTTTTGAAATCGATGAGTACCGGATACTAACACTATGGTTTCTCGAGTCGGTACATGATACCAACCTGATGGATATAAATTTATGCTAAAGTTCACCCAAATTGAGAATTACAACAATTTCCAAACACCTGTTACTCCAGTTGAACCATACACTCTGGCCTTCATCGATATCAGTTATCACATTTCGCGGTAAGCATGACATCATTCAATTCAATATATTACAGTTAAATACTGTTTGTTGCGATGAACTAATATATGCAAGTATGTATTAGGTTTTGCGAACCTAATAACAAATTAGTTCAGTTGTGACCAGAAGGATAAACCAAAGGCAGCATGAACGGAAAGTATAATCTCATGCAGATTCGTTTCGTGCTTACTGGCGACTCATTAGTAGGAGCTGGTATTACGCCCTTTACCACTATATATTTGGTAGAAGAATGTGGAATAATAGGACGGTACAATCTCTAATTTCCACATTTTTCTACCAAATATATAGTGGTTAAAAGGGCGTAAGAGCCAGCTCCTACTGATGAGTCGCCAATAAGCAGGCGAATGTACATGGACTCCGTTCATACTGCCTTGGACAGCTCATGTGCAACTAGTTTAATTCGTTACTAGGTTCGCAAGGCCCTGTACATACTTTTGTCTATATTATTTCTTCATAACAAACAGTATTTAAATGTAATTCTGTCTGTTTTCGTTAGTTATATATACATGAGATGCCAGCTTTAAATCTGAAGATACATAGCATTTAGACTTTGGACTTCTAGTTTTGGTTGGAGCTAAACGACTCATTTTATCTCTCAATGCTCCAACAAACCAATCTACTGAACTAGAGGCCCAATCGAGACAACTTGGAGCTTCTATTAGAAGATCTCCAGGTAACCTCAATGGCTCTCCATAAACAAGTTCTGCTATGGATGTTCCTAACTGAACTCTGTATCTGTTTCGCATTGCCAACAAAACTATGGGCAAATCATGTATCCAACTGGATCCACCGGTGCAGCGTAATGCAGCCTTCAGCTCCCTGTGCAGTCTCTCAACCATCCCATTAGCTCTGGGATTATAAGCACATGTGTGTCTTACTTCTATCCCCATTGTATTCAATGATCTGATAAACAGTTCAGACATAAACTGACTACCACGATCAGTAGTTACCCTTACCGGTACACCATATCGCGACACCCAATTATGCAAGAACATAAGTAAGACCTCTTGAGCTGTCATGTCCTTCAGGATTGCTACCTCAAACTGACGACTGAACCGATCGACCATCGTGAGTAAATACTTTTGGCCAGAAATCTCAGGCATTTCTACTATATCAATATGAACATGCATGAAACGACCCGCTGGTATACCAATCGTTTTAATTTCAGTTTTGGTATGACGCCAAACTTTACAAGTTTGACACCGGGCACATGTCCTTACCCAGGCTCTTATGTCTTTCGACATCTTTGGCCATACATATCTATCAGTGACCATCCTGATAGTTGCCTTAATGGAAGGATGACTGAATTCATGTAGCTGCTGAATTACCTTATACCTTAATTCTAACGGTACATAAGGTCTAGGTTGGCTCCTGGAGATTTCACATAATAACCACTTATCTCCAATCTTCCTGCGTGTATATGTAGGATTCTTTTCCAACACAGCTACTAAAGGATCAAGACCTTGTGCTTCCATCAATTGCTGGACAAAATCATTAGAAGATACAATAGAGCATACGAGTGACTCTGAACGAATCATATCTTCATCTGATACGTCTGGTCTACTGAGAGTATCTGCCACCACATTATCTTTTCCTGAGATATGACTAATGGTAAAATCAAATTCTGCGAGTCGGGTTATTTGTGAATTCACCCGCCGAGAATAATTTAGCCTATTCGCTTTCCCAAGGATACTCAACAACGGTTTATGATCAGTTAATATCATAAACTGATGTCCATCTAGGTAGTGCTCAAAATGCAACACTGCAGAATAAACTGCTAGTAACTCCTTTCCAAGCGTATCATATCGCTTCTCGCGATCTTGGAGTTTCCGACTATAGAATCCAATCGGCTTGACTATACCATTTTCCCGTTGATGTAACACTGCTCCTATGGCTACATCAGAAGCATCTGTGACCAGCTCAAACGGCTTAGTCCAATCCACAGGTGCTAATGTGGTTATTTGGCTTAACAGATCTTTGGCCCTCTGGAATTTTTCCTTGTCGTCTTGGCTAAAATTAATAGGCCAGGACTTCTTGATCGTGCTCCGTTCACGAACTAAATGTCGAGTTAGCGACCCCAAAATTCCAGCTAAACCTGGTATGAAACGACGATAGTAGCTAATCATGCCCAAAAATCTACGCAACTGGCGTACAGTTCTGGGTTCTGGCACATCCTTGATTGCTTGTACCTTGTCTTCCAAGGGCTTGATTCCATCCTTGGAAATGGTGTGTCCAAGATATTTTACGGTAGAGCAACCAATCCTGCTCTTTTCTGGTTTCACTACCAATCCATAATGTTCCAGCTTAGACAAAACGATGTCCAAATGCTCCCGGTGTTCCTCCCTAGATTGACTATATATAATGATGTCATCTATATACACTCTAGCAAATGAACAGTCTTGAAGAACTTCCTCTGTCAGACGCTGGAATGTCTGACTTGCATTCTTCAACCCAAAAGGCATACATAAGAATTCATGCGATCCTCCTCCAGGGAATCGCACTGCTGTGAGCGGTATAGATTCTGCCTCCATAGGTACTTGATAGTACGCCTTCTGCAGATCTAACGTTGTATATACCTCATAACCCATTTTATCCCTGAGTAAAGTGCTCTGGTTCGGTAGACGATACGAATCGCCTTTCGTTACCGAATTCAATAGACGATAGTTACCACAAACCCTCCATTTACCTGGTTCAGGTTTGGGAACAACCACTATTGGAGATGCAAAGTTGGAATTTGAAAGCCTACAAATTCCTTCTTCTCTCAACCGCTTAAATTCTTAATAGCAACCTGCTGCTTGTGTTGTGCTAACGGCTGAGACTTGGGCAAACAAGGTAGTGGCTCCACCAACTCGATTTGGTGTTCTATGCCTGTCTTTAAACCCTTGCGTTTAGCATTGAATGGTTGAAACACGGCCAGGTGTTTCTCGATGACATCCGCCAAGTCATCGGTGACGACGGGTCAGGGTAGTCTCACTGACCTAACTACTGAGGTCCCAGTCTCAGCATAAGTCACTATCCCAGTGCTTTGTCCTAGATTTGGGATCTAAAGCGAGATTAAAATGGATCAAAAAGTCCATCCCAATGATGTTATCCTTTATATCAGCGACGAGAAAATTCCACGTAAATGGAGATTTCTGCCCCAATGTCACTGACAATTCTTTAACTTCCTTAACTTCAATTGGACTTCCATTACCAGCCCATAGTTGGTAATCGAATGTGGGGCTATCAATTTCCACCACATCAGATCGAATTATGCTCACCTCTGCACCCGTGTCTATTAAGAAATTTGGGCCGCTAAGTTCATCAGTTATAACGAACTTATTGTTGCTATAACCAACAACCTCTCTAAGATTACCTGCCAGCCGAAATCTAACAGATTTACGGACTGTATTACTGCGCGTCTCTTCCATCGATGCTTCCGAACCTAACTTCGATGATTTTAGTATGCCACGAATATGCATACCTTGGAGCCTTGCATGCGCAACCTCCCCTAAGGCTCCTTTTAGCGTGGGCTTTATTAGTTTTCCGGCAGCTTCGACCAGGCTACAGGAAGACAAATTCCTTTCCATTGGGGACCACCCAACTTTGGAAACGTGCATCCTCCCTCCTGACATTTTCCAAACTCGGCATTTTTACGATGCGATATGCACCACTCGCGTGGTCCTTGTACACCCTCGCGCGATTCGCCTCTCCAATGCTTGGAATTTGAACGTTGACTCCGAGAATTTACCCTACTTCTGTTGGAACTTTCCTTATTGCTTTTTATCCAACCCACATCCCTGCGGAGGGTACTTAATTCATTCTCTATGGTCAGGAGTCTCTCTGAGAGATGTCTGAGTTGCTGCTCCAGGCGTGAATTTGCGGTTACTGCATTCACCTTAGGTTCCTTCTGACGATACACTTTGTCCAACCCTTTGAGCTTCTTGGGCCACTCTAGTTCCAATGTATCATATACATCCAAGGTGGCTCTTAGTCTAGCAGGCAATTCTGCTACAAATATACTATTTATAACTTCCTCAGATATATCAAGCCCGATGGATTTTGAAATAAGTCTGTCATAAAATTCAGATGGAAGTAGATTTCCCATCTTTTCCGGACGTAATATGTCAGTCATCCGTTCAATCTTCTCGTGTTGATATCGTCCATGGAGTTCTTCTACTAGAAGCTCAAATGCATTTTCTGGTTCGTTCTCAGTAACAAAATTCCTGAATCTAAACAGATTCTTTTTAATGGCTCAGGTAAGCACCACCAGGCCGAGGCAAACCTTTCTATAGGGTCGGTCATTCGTTTTAGTTTAAAATAAAATTTTGCTTCTTCGACCCATTCAGAATGGTTGTCTGGTCTGTACATGGTGAGCTTAACATTGCTATCCATAGAATTGCGGCAAAAACGATCATCTACATCATATCTTTCCGCATAAAGGATCCTGGCGCGGTCGCCATTTTTTGTAGAGGCCCTTAGGTCACTACCATAAGGGGTCTCTTGGATGCCAGGCCCGGAAAATCCATATATGCGGAATGATCATCTATCTTGGAACACTTAAGTTCCTCTGAACTATCTCTTAAGCTACAATCCTTAAGTCCGCTAACCAACTGCTCTGTATCCTCAGTATTTAATAAACCAGACATGATATTATTAAATTACTTGTAATTTATATATTATATTAATTAAGTAAGCTTACCCGGATACGCTGATATCCACAGGATACTGAACTGGAATGATTGAGACCTTAAAACAAATATTAACTTTAAATACCCAAAGCAAATTTGTGGTTCTTTTCGCTGATAATTAAGAAGAACAAATCGACGAGAAGATTACAAAGTTTTATTCACAAAGAGTCGGAGATGGAACCACGCAGTGTCCCGCTTATGCAATTCAGAAACTCAGATCAAAAACTCTCTCATTTCCTTCCACAAGACAAGTCCAAAACTTCGACAATATGAACAAAAGAACTTTCAAAAAATTTTACAATATTTTTCAAAAATTACAATATTGTTTTACGAAACCAGCGATAACATCAAATGTCCAAAATTAAAAATTGATTTATTTTTATCTGAGAGGTTAATTGGTGTCCAATAATTAATTTAACCTCTAGAATAGTATTATTCCTCATTTTATATCATAAAACAATAGGAAAACACATTGGCATTATGATGCATTTTAGAGAAACCCCACTATGTGCGTTTTGTGGAGTATGGCTATCACTAGGCCTAATAGAACCACGTGTTTTTTTGTGCCGGCGTACGCTGGCTTTTAGTACACCTAATTATTGCACAAAATAATACCAAATACTCGTCCACATATTTTGCAATTATTGCTTTCAAAATAACCACTTAATGTCAAAGAAGTAGAAATTGTTTTATTTACGCATTGCTGGGGATTAAAAATTGCAACTTGTTTTGTATAATTTCAAAATGCAAGTAGTGCCAACGAGTCTGAATAAATATTGATTAATGTAAAATAATAGGCGGTTACTATTTCACATTCTTTACATTTAAAATTTATTGTTATTGTTTTTTTGACAATATGTACACATTAACATTTAAAGATCATTGAAGAAAAATCGAAAATAATTATGGCAATGCTGCTATTTTGTTCCTTTCCCATTATGAACGGTACCGACAATGTTATGTCCTTATTTTCAATATATAATGAAAAGAAATAGCGGTTGTCTGTTGATAAATACAGAACTTCAACAAAATATGCGTCTTCCTAATGGCTTCCTTTGATCTTAAATTTAAATTTTTTTTAAATCGCAACTTTCTTTAATCTAATTAGATGCATACAGTTTAAAATAATATTTCAAATAATATAGGATTATTTGCTATTTAATTTTTTAATACAGTGCCTGTCAGAAGTTCAGCTTTCTAGTTATACAGTTGCATCGAACTATCATATAAAGCTTACTATTGCTTTGTTTAACATTACTTATTTACTTGTAAAAACCTTCTACAAAATGTGAAAATCACCACATTAAAATACGACCAGAAGTAGCGTACTCCGTTGGATTAATCATGTTTCGTGTTTTTTTTTTAAATAAGCGCGTTCTGTTTCACAATATATAGGCTAAAGACTAGCTCGTCAGCAAATTTGTCATTCTGCAGTCTCTTTTTACCATTTTTAAAGACATTCAAAATCATCGGATTTCTAGCGAATTTGAACGTTGCATGGTTGCATGAACAAAACGTAAGAGTAAGATCTTTTAAAGCTAAAATTGAATCAATATGCTGTCAAATGAACAAACCTATTAGGAAAATGCCTTCTGTTTTAAACTTCTTCATGTTTTGCTTAGTTGCAGGTGTCAACGAATCGCATTCAAATAATTCAAATGATTATTCTCTTGATGTGGAAACGTGTTGTCAAGGCATATAAAATTATGTATATTTTATTTGTGTTTCTTAAATGTTAATTTATAAACACGATGGAAATTGAAGCTTAAAACTATTAAAACAGTAATAATTATTTTTATTTAAACAATTTCAACTTCTAAAATTTTTGTTAATTAATATGGTGAATTTGAAAGATCTAAAATAATGGAATTTTATTTATTGTACATATTTTACACAAATTAAGGATGAAGATATGCTTAAAGTTAAAATATCTTTAGGTTCAATTAAGATGAACTACAAATTTCTTCTTTTTATCTGCAAATAAAAGAAGTTGCAATTGCCAATTTCCATACTACTGAGCTCCGTCATATATATAGGCTTAATATAATTGTTTTCAATTCTATTTTAGTACTTGATTTTTCAAACCTTTTATGCTGTTCATAAGCGAACATGCTCCTAGATTCGTGCTTTTAGCAATCATCTCGTTTATAAATAACTATTATAAATTGTTTGGATTAACGGGAGTTTCTCCTTTGCATAAATGTTAAATAGGCGTTTGTTTTTAAAAGAAGTTTTTATATATTACGTAAGCGGCTAGTCACTGGTATGTGATCTTGTCCTGGTACAATTGTTTGAAACAAATAAACTTCATATTCATGATAGTTGAGTACATGAACCATAACAGAAAACTAAAAACAACAAAAAGTATTTTTCCGAAGTTTGCGATGATTATTAGAGTTTTATGTCATATGTGGTTAATATGACAAGCACACAGACAGCTGTAGATTCATATTACCTGCCCATTGAAAAATATAAAGAGCAAAATGCCTGATACAAATTATCGTAAAAAACTATAAAGACCACAGTCTAAGTAAACGGTTTGACAGAGGTATACTGCTTAGTTAGATATATTCAATAGACGCTATCTACGCTCCCACGTGTAATAAAACATTTTTGCACATCGTAAAGTAACATATCAATTAAAAAACGTACTGAGACTCAAAATTTAAATGTAAAAAAATGGGCCCGTGTGATAAATTTATAAATATGAAAATGAATTTGTAATTTAAATTTCTTTTTCATATTTCCTTTAAAGAATAATTAATGCCAGACAATTACATGTGGAAGGCGAAATTTAATTTTCCATACCTCATATATGCATAGCGATTTAATTCTCGCTATTTCGTTTTTCATTGTGCTCTGAAGATTTGTAATGGATGTTTCAACCGCGACAGTGTGTAGGACTGACGCCTATCTGGTTATGGCGTGCGACTTTTTAGATCCAATTGGCTTTGTGTTTATCCCAAGCTCGCAAACATTATCATTAAAATTTTTCCAATGCCGAGTTTTGCTTACGCGGGTAGTAGCTTTGCACGGACAGTTTCACAAAGATCCGATTGATCAAAATTTCCAATTTCATTTTGTTTTCGATCGGGCTGAGTTTGCATTCGTCCCAATGTAAATATGATTCTATCACATCTTTGTGATAGAACGGCATTATATAAATACCAAATAAATAAATAATGTGTAAAATATAAAATTGGAAATCTTTATTATGCTATAAATTATCGTGAACCATTTTTTCCTAAGCTAGAGAAGGATTTTTAGTCTGGAAATGAAAAGCTTTCTATTGCAATTTTTTTAACTATGGTTTAATAATTTCAATTACTTTTTACAAAAATTTAGAAAAACGTTGTGGCGTTTATTTGTATGGCTAATAATCTAGATGTGAGTTCTAGGCTACTCTTTTAACCCAATTGATATTTTTTGCTTGAATAAATTCACCTGAGTTATTAGGTACTTCGGTCTAATTTAGATACATAAAATGCAATGATCTACTTCTTACAAAGTTGTATAAGTAATATGAATTGAGTAGGAATTCGCGTATGAAGGAATGAAAAATTAAAAATCAGTAATATTAAACTAAAAATAAATATACGTTTTTTCATTTCGCCAGACTTCAAATCGACTAAAATATCTAGAAATATAGTAGGCTATATTTTGAAAAGTGAGACACATATGGCTGGATTAACTACAAAAGCGAAAGGATGCAAGATACGCATATGATGAGACCCTCATAAACCTGCGCATACACACAAACAATTCAAAACTTCATATTCTAGTCGATTGATACAAAAGCCTTTACCGTGTGTAATACTTATTTTTATTTGACTTTCAAAAGAAAACCTGAAAATCTGCCTAAATTAAGTGTTCTTTTTATATGCAACGTATTCAGCTATTGTTGAAAGGCTTCGCATCACACCAGCTGTTTATAATCGAAAATGCCATTTATTTTAAATTTTTAGTAATCCGCCTTACATAGCAAACTAAGCAACTATTAAATTTGAATAAACAAACAATTTTGGACTGTCTGAATGCAGGAATATACTATATCTATTACATTTATGACAAAGAAGAATTTTGTTTTTTAATAAATCATCAATAGTGTAATATGTAATCGAGAATTAATTGCGTTCTTAATTCTAAGATTAAATGTTTCGCATTATTCGTTCCATTTTAAAGGTATACTGGTATACATCGTATTTTAGATTGGTACGTCTCCACTGTGTACCACTTTTACTTCCACAAACTTTTCGGGTTACGATTTTTCTAATAAAATATATTAGACCCGCTAGTTCTTCATTTTGAAATTCATCAAAACATTTTTTTATTCAGTAGGATAAATTGAGTATTAAATTTTTTTCTTTGGTAAGTAAGACAGCGCTGTGATAATTGATGCATTTTCTAGTCTATGTTTGTTGTGAATACATTTTACAATATACGCTGCCATTATCCTCTCACAATAAAAATGCGTCAAAGGGAATCTATGCGTAAAATTAAAGGGTTTTGTGCTCACAAGTTACCCGCATTTTATCGTTTACACTGTCATTTGTTTTGATAGCTTCATTTATTATTATAAATCTGTCATAATCATAGTTCCGATATATATGGCAGAATTTTGTAACATCGGTGTTACCAGGTAGAAGCTTTATACAGCAAATCATAGTCTTCCCTACGGACCGGTCATCGCCGATTTATGATCCCTCCTGACAAATTGATTATTACAATTGTACTGAACATTCTTAGTGCCTATTTTGGGGAGAATATTTAGACGACTTGTACGTATTTTGGGACAAATTGGTGGTAGACGAACAAAATCAACATTTATATTCTTTACATTTTAAGATTCAACTTTATCTACAAAGGCAAAAGACAAAAAAACTGAGCAAAAAGAGTTTATACCTCACTGGAATATAATGTGATGAAGTGATTTTCACGTGTGTTTGTGTATGTGTGTGTTTGTTTATGCGTTTCTCAGTTGGCATGTTTTCTGCTTACTGTTCGTCGTTATAAAATTTATGTGCATAATCCAAATATGTATCGCTCTCCTTCCAAAATATTGATCATAATAATTTCCAGATGTTGCGAAAAGAAATGGCATATTTTCAAATTATTTAACATTCGTGTTATATAATACATTTACACTTCTATACATGAGTTATATTTAATTCTCATTAAAAAATGCATAAACACGACTGAACTAAAATTTATACTGAACACGGTGTTGTGTGGGACGTCACAACCTCCTTGACGCATGAACCATTAAAAGCAGATAATGCGAGGATTATGGAAGGAAAAAAATCATCTTCTAATGTGACGTAAATGACCAATTTCTTAGAAGAATTCTCAAAATACGCTGCTCGGCTTCGACAAATTAAATTGAATAAATGTTAAAACGAATAACATATAATGGTGACATTTTCAAGGTACGCGGATAGATGGAACGAGTAAATTGCCGACATCAAGTGCAAAAACGTCATGGACAAAATGGAGGGACGATCATGACCAATCATTTGACTAGTACAAATTGAAAATTACAATAATGTTCTATGCGCTAAATAAAGTAAAATCTTTCAACGCTAATAATTTTGAAAAATTGATTTTTTTGGATTTCAAAATTCTATTTAAAAACACCTCTCTCGTCGTAATCATCGCTTTGGTCTGATCGTTTTCCTAAGAAAACAACCTTCAATTTGGTGAAAAAATATCAAAACATTCACATAAATATGTGCAATAAAAAATTTAAAGTTGTATCTACATGATATCTTCATGATCAAATATGAAACATTATCAACAAAACCTATAATCTCAAAATACTACCATATATAGTATGTTGATGACAATTGAATGATCAAAAATTAATATATTTAAAAAAAACAAGATGCTTAAAGATTTTCACATCGTGGAACATCAAATCGAGAGAAGGTAAACAGAGCTTGATTAAGGGAGAACTTTTATCTTATAGATAAACAAATTATGTATAAGATGTTGTGCATCTAGTAACATATTAGTTCAAATATGATCGGAGAGATAAACCAAAGTCAGCAAAACGAACATGAATGATCTTCTGTACATATACGTTTCGTGCTTACTGACGTCTCATTAGTAGTAGTTGGTTTTACGTACAAAACCGACTATTTATTTGGGTGAGGAATGTGGGAGAATAGGACGGTACAATCTTCTATACCATGTGTATACCTACAGTAGTAAAGCTAACAACATACAAAGCTAGCACACTCTATATAATATGCATACCGAACCTGCAAACGTTACTAACACTATGTTTGTTATTTCAGTATCTGATAGCATTACCATAACCGTGGTTTCCGAATTGGTACATGGTATCAACACAGTGGATTTCAAAATGTTCTCAAGTTCAGCGAAATTTGATATGCAGTAATAACAGGCTTCCAGAAGTAGTCGTAATTATCAATGTTGGTGAAATTTAGAATAGCTTTATATCTATTGTGTTGATGCCAAATACCATGATATGATACCCTCCGTTCATGTTTGTTGCGAGGTAGACAACACCAAATAGACAATTGCATATATTTTAGATCTCCGCAACAAGTTGTATCAAGCTGAACAAATTCTAAATATTGCGGATTTTCAGGTGTTCTCGGAAGCACGAAAACAGAATTATTACAGGCTGCTTTGTCCATCACCCTTAACCCTCAACTGTACAACGAAAAAGTTCGTATAGTCTTTTTATTTATTATAAACTGACGAATTGTTTGTGTCACAGTGTGCGCGCACACTTTTGTGTAGATCGGAAGGCAATTTCGTCGATTCTTGTTTGTTGTTGTTTGATGTGTGGTTAACAGAAATGTATCTAGCTTGTTTTGCGAACAATTGACCGTAAAATGTAATGATTATTGTTGTCGTGCTGGTTTCTGAAGAACAGAAAATACCCCCTTTTAACTGTGCTTTATATATGATTCACAATAAATTTATACTTCGATACATTGCTTATTTCCTATATATATATATATATATATATATATATATATATATATATATATATATATATATATATATATATTCGTGACCTTGTACAATTTAAATTTGTTTAAAATATCAAATGTAAATAATTAAAGGAACTCAATTAACTGCTCAAGTTCGTTTATTATTTGTAATATAATAGTGAGCGAACGATTCATTTTTAATCAGCCTGTCCGTAGTCCACTTTCTATTGATTGTTGTGGTTGTTATGTGTTTTATCGACCTATATCGCCTTCATTTTCGAAAATTATTATTATACTTACTATTCAAAATATTACAGTTCAGTTGGTTTCTGATGAAAATTAAATTGCCTTCTTTTAATTGTGGTTTATAAAATAATTACACTTCAACATATTACTCTTAAATATTTATAAAAATTTCTGAACTAAAATTTAAACAATATCAGCGCATAGATTTATGAAATAATTAAATTTTAAAAGCGTTCGTTAAGAAAAGTTTGCTATTAGTATTCAAATTTGTGTGAGAAATAAATATATACTGTCTGCTGAACTGAGCATTTTCATAATTTCAGATTGAGTTTTATGCTAAAGTTTGCAATAATTGAAAATAAATTACAATTATTCCACATTTCCATTTTTTCATTTTAGTTTAGTGTTTGCAAACGAACTGCAAAGATGACCAGTTTTTTCAACTTTTTGAAACTACGCTACTTTTGCATTATTTAGCAAGTCCTGTTCCGCAATTTGTCATACATAACGCATAAATATTAAGACATTTGTTGACTTCAGAATATTTTTTAACACTGTTCTTAACTTAACGCATTATGTAGTATTTTGCAGAAATTTTCTACGTTCTGTTATTTCTTTCTCTTATATGCTTTATAACAACAATGTTTCAGTTTCAAATATATCAAGAGTAGCAAAACGGAGGATTAAATAAACTAAAATCTCACACAAACTTTAATTAATAGAAGTCACGCTTAAATACATAATCACTTGCGTAAACTATTATCTATCATTTACGCACGAGAACAGTCACTGAGAATTCTGCATAAAGTATAAATATAAAACTTTCAGGAAAGAATTTTTTTTAAATATTGTTAAAGGAAATATTTTCCTGTGTATACATTTCATAACCAGCAAGCGTACTGTTTTATAAGATTATATCATTGATGTTGCGTAAGATCTCTCAATATCATGGGAACAACTGTATTGCATACTAGCGCATACAGTCCACAAGCGAATGGGATGGTCGAAAGGCTGAATCGTGAACAGAAAGCTGCGTTGAGGTGTACTGGTAGAACAAGCTGGATACATGATCTTTCTATAGTAGTACTTGCCATGTGCAACAGATATAGGGCACAGTTAGGAACTTCAATAGCAGAACGGGTATATGGAGAACCATTAAGGTTGCATGGAGATCTTTTAATGGGAACTCCAAGTATTCTTGATTGGGCTTCTAGCTATGTAGATTGGTTTTTAGGAGCACTAAGAGATAAGATGTGTCGTTTTGCTCCGACCCATACTAGAAAAGTAAAAACCCAGTGCTATATGTCCTCAGATCTAAGATCGGCTTCGCATGTTTATGTAACTAATGAACATAGGAAGAACTGCCTTACACCATTTTACAAAGGACCATATAAGGTCAAGAGGATGACTGACAAAAATGTGGTCATAGAGGTAAATCGCATTGAGGATTGTGTTACTTTGGATCGTTGCATTCCCCACTTTATCTGGATTGCTGACAAGACTGAATTACCAGATGAGGTGAATGACCATCGTTCCATGGACGAATTTAATGTATGCAATCTAATCACGCAAGCACATAATTCAATGCAGCAACTTTCACAAGACGCGTTGTCGAACACGTCGACATCATGTTCTACCGAGTTACAAGATCATAAAATTCTGTCAACATGAGGCGATTTAGCAATGCCAGTGACAACTGTACAGGGCGCGATGTTGTTGTCAGGGGCACCGTTGTGATGAGTATAACGTCAGCCGAAGAACAAGGATTACGTCTATTATTAGCCGTCTTTTAAAAGAAGGTGTTGTATGTATAGGAAGATATTTCCTCCGACAAAATTAAAGTAACATTTATTGGTAAATATAAACCACCTTGGCTGATTGAAACGAATATTATTTAAAAAGAGATTATTCGTTTACTTTATAGAACATTTTTTGTTTAAATACTTGACAGTATATATACTTTTCAATTGTGGTTGATTTCAGTTTTGGTAATCTATACTTGACTGGCCTGATTTTCCACAGCAAGCTGCATTTGTTTCTTTTCTACAATTTACGAATATTATTACTCGATTTTCACAATATACACCTCCTATCATTTTGTACTTTGAATCGTACATATTGGGGACGTTCTGGAACAGGTAATTTAATAATTCCGTTTTTCACGCCTTATCTCTTTCCAGGTTATTTGATCAGGTGTTTTGCAGCATAAGAAGTACACGGTCTGCTGCCTAACACTACGTTATCCAATTAATATTTAAGTATGATCACCAGGGAAGCTAATCTTATGTTTGAGAACACAGGAAAATTAGCTCAAGATATAGTAGGCATGAATTTAATAGATGTGAACGAGAATTCTAGCTTATCAGACTCAATTGAATATATTAAGACTGAAAACGACTTGGCATATATTTAGTTCTTATTTACTAATAGGTATCGAGCCTCTACAAACTAACTTTACCTTTAAATTTAATCATGGTGTCGATCTTGATGTAAACACTTGACCTATTGTGTCAGTATAAACTAAGTATTATTTAGTGTGGAAAATACAATTCATCTAGTAGACCGGTTTTATTCTTACTGGGAACTTATCACGTATTGTCTAGAATTTGCCGCGAACAATTCGCTTGTTTGGCTCAGTCGTTAGAGCATCAGCTTCTGAAGCCGACATGCACAGGTTCGAGCTCCGTGCACGACATATTTTAGTCACCGCCCGCGCAGTGTCAGCAGGTGTAAAAACGTTTAAAATTAAGATTCATTTTGTAGTAAACAATCAGTTTTACAGTTTTCGATAAAGGGAAAATCTTTTTTGTGTCAACAATCATTGATTTGAATCCAAAAAATGCAATTAATCGTTTAACAAACATTATTATGCAATGACGCATAAATGTGTCAATTTTCAAATTTGTCGGAGAATAATAGAAGAAACTTCATTTTATTTAATTTTTTCCTGGGAATGAAAGGTTAACTAAGTGGACGAGCTATCGCAATGCTTTAATAAGAACGTACTAAAAAGTAAAGTTTTCTCTTCTGAAAATAGGCCGAAGCGATTTAATCGGTGTAATATAGGAACCAGAGAATAATAATTATATCACAATTGACAGAAAATCAGAGCCGTTTTGACAAATGAAATTATAAAGCAATGCCTATTATTTATAATGTGAGATGAATAGATTTGTAATCTACCGACCATCTGAGAACATCTTCAAACATGAATCCACTAAGTTGTACAAATAAAAAAAATTGATAATGCCGACTTGTATAATTTCCATCTTCTATGCTAGTGAACTAGACATTTTTTACACTCTACTTATAACACCTATATAAATATGTTTTAACTGGAACAATTGTATCAACTTTTTGTACGCGAACCTATTAAATTTTAAACATAAATGCAAATATATTTGAGCAATTATATTATAAAAAGTACATGAAGAAAATGTTACATCTAAATCGTGTCTTCAAAAATTCGCAAATCTGTAATTTATTTTACTGCCTCAAATTTGTTAATAGATTAAGAACTAGTTAAGTTGACGATCTTGCAAATAATATAAGAGGATTAATATTTTATGTCAACGGAGCCGTCCAGATTCAATTATATCATGGTAAAGAAAATATAGTTCTTTACCATATTAGTAAATATGTCAAAATAGTTGCATCTGTTTCAAGACTGACGGATTTGACAAATTTTGCTTCGATTGCCTCATTTAGTGCGTTAGTAACCGCAATATTTAACACATTTTAATGCTGGCTACATGTAATTTTTCAATAGGTTTATTTGAATTATTAAAATATTAATGGATTGACTAACAATCTAAGGTTTATAACATGTTACTCTTCAATATTGCACGACTAAAATAGCATTAAATTCAAATTCTCAAAACAATTTATACATCCATCCCACAGAAAAGTGTGTTATGTTTAAACAGGGAATCCAGAACTCTGCCTTCAAAAAAAATATACATTTGACACCTAAAGATTTCGAAACCTACAGAGCACTACCATTATTTAATTTTGATTAAAATATCATTAAGAAACATGGTAGATATACACTTTTCTATGCAATAATTTTATGAAATATGATTTCAAATTATCAACAAAGAAGTAAGTAGTAATAAATATTTTATAAATTTAATAAAGGATTTGTGAGGATGTTTTTTTGAATCCTTTCTGTTTCTCGGCTTATATATTCTTCCCGCATATCACAATCATGCCATTATAATTAATTCTCCGTTAACATTGTTGTTTTTGTATAATTAATTCATTTTTTATAGAAAAGAATAAAGATAAACATAAAATATAAATTATTTAAATAATAAATAAATGTTTTTAGTTAAACCCTTCGAAAGCTATTAAATAGCATTTCCCTTCTGCATGTACATAAAATACAATATTAATAAATTTACATTATCTAGAATTTGTCATTTAAAGTGGAGTCAAATAAAATTTTCCCGCAAAATTTGTAGCAGATAGTGAACAATCATCATAACTCAAAGTTCTTTATGCATTTCATCAAATTAATAACCAATAATTGCATTGTGCTCTAAAAGGCGAATTTAAAAGTAATTAACTACAGGTGGACACGTGTTCGTTTAAATTTAAAACAAAGATCTAGATACTGCCGACTGAATTATTCATCTTTGAAGGTTAATATTGTAAATGATAATTTAAAGATGAACCCGAGTATATTTAAAGCAGTTAATTTATATTATATATTCATTTAGCATGAAATACTCATTGATGTTATACTCATTTTGTTATGTTTCCTTAAAGTTTAAATATTTCACATGCAGATTAGTGCAGTATTATTTTTAATATTACAATGTATTTGTCCTCATTTTAATTATTATGACTAGTAAAAGTTTTCCTTAAGTATATTCTGGTTAAATTAACTATTGTACAAAATTGTAAACGTTAGGCAACGCTTTCTCAAGCTTTTAAGCCTAGGCATTGTTCATTGCGAAGTATGGAAATATTTATTTAAAATTTAAAAAAAACGTTAGCTAATATTCTTCAATATACCAAAATATCTAGATGATATATGAACAACTACCACTTTATCTGTCAATGTCAACAAATTATTATGAACTTATTCATTTTATATAATCTAAATAGTAAAATTTTAGGAAGCACAAAATACATGCACGAATTGCGATTTCAAACTTTGTTACTGCCTTATAAGTATAAATTAGGTATAATCAAGAGGAAAATATCATATGTTGTTAATAAAGGTATACGTCTAACTTTGAATGCATCACAATCTATATAGCCATAGATAAATCAAATAGAGGTAAATAGTCATAATCTTTATATTGGAGTAACGCAAATTTTTCAATATTTACCCTTTTGTAAAAATTGATTGGACTTTTGATAGACTGATCATTTATTTGGAACATTATAATGTTAATTCCATATGAAATGTGGATTATTAATACATGATAACATCACTCATATTTTTTAAAATGATATATATATATATATATATATACATATATATAAATTCTTAGATTTATTGCGTAAATCGTCGATGGAAAAGATTAGCGATTAATAAATTAGTCTATATAGTTATAGCAGATCAATGCTTATAAAATAATCAGTTCTCTTTAAAGGCATTGCAAGCAAATATAATAAAATTAAAATAAATTATGATATGAAATTCATTCATAGACAGCATAAGATTTAACTAGAAGAAAATCTAAATTACATATACATATATATATAGTATATATATATATATATATATATATATATATATATAGGTGAACACAATCAAATTAAATAAAATAAAAATTAAATATTTTGCATTGGACAGGGGAGTTATGATGATTTAAAACATTTAAAATTTATAACATATATATATATATATATATATATATATGTGTGTGTGTAATTCAAATGTCGGTAGAAAAGAGAAACTAATTTATGTATTGAAGGATTATTACTTTTAATATACCTGTGGAATCATTTAGCATAATGTAACATAATTTATCACATTCATGGTTTCGCTCAAGAGGTTTAAACGTATAAATTAATGTCAATTTAACATGTTACGATAATTTTGTTATAGCGTGGTAACGGGTAATTTTGGTGTGATTACGCGTATGTATGCGATTGGAAATGTTCTTTTTGGTAGCTCACTCGAAAATTCGCTTTGACCTTGTACCAGTTACATCCGTGCATTCACATGCATTGCATTGATTACCAGACGTATACGCCTGCCAATTTGACATCTTGTTTGCAATTCAGCAATTTTTCTTAATTGTCTGCTTGTTTTACATGAGAAGTCTGTTTACTCCCAACTGCAATTATTCTCTAAACATTTTTGCAGCTTACTTGAGTCCGAAATTTGTGTATAATCTGCGAACGATGACTAGTGATAGTAATAAATTTAACCAATTTGATCTGTATACGTCTGGCGAAAAGGATAACAGACCTTTTGCATTATTTTTTATTCCTGTGCTATCTGTCTGCTAGCTTTTAACTTCTGATACTCTTTTTTACGATAACATTGATGGGCGAGGGCTTGTGGATTTGTAGACGCAAAATATAATACACATAATGTGCATTATTTCTTTGCGGTTGAGAGATACATTCCTGCTCGTGTCACGATGCACCTACTGATAAATATTCGTTTACTGTTTTTTTAAACGCAAATGCCCAAGATATATTCAAAAGTCTTACTCTGTTTTCCATAAAATTTACTGACAAGTTTTTTACATATTCCTTATGGCCTTTATTGACATTGTTATCTGTTATGTGACACATGGCATCTGTAGATAGATGCATCTCAATAGCTGTTAAATACTGTTTGTTGCGGAGAGCTAATATATATGCAAGTATGTATTAGTTCAGTTTTGACCAGAAGGATAAACCAAAGGCAGCATGAACGGAAAGTATAATCTCATGCACATTCGTTTCGTGCTTACTGGCGACTCATCAGTAGGAGCCGGTATTACGCCCTTTAACCACTGTATATTTGGGTGAGAGAATGTGGGATAATAGGACGGTACAATCTTAGACGAATGTGTAAACGTGCAATAGTGAAGCTAACATCATATAGTGTAAGACAATGTGATCTCAACGTTAAATATATATATATATATATATATATATATATATATATATATATATGTGTGTGTGTGTGTGTTTGCTTTGTTTGTGTATATGTATTTAGAATTCGAAGAGCGGAGGTAGAAATCAAACTATTGTGTTAAAAAATCGTGATTTCCATAAATTACACACTTGCCAACTTTAATGTATACTGCTTTAATTTAATAATTTGATAACAGTAGATGTGTGATAATGTTTTAATCTCAAAAATGAGACCTTATAGCACAATATGAGGAAAAAGGTATAGCGTGTTGATGGGTAGTTGTTTGTGTGTTTGTGCTCATGGAAGCTTCATTTGTTGTGGTTTAGTTGAAAATTTTCTGTTATTGCACTATAAGTTTAATAACAAACTTAAAAGAACAAATGTAAACATTTCTTTTATAGGATTAAAGGAAAATAAACGCGTAAAATTCGCATGAATACTCTATAATTCCTATTATTTATTGCCAAATTCTTACACTTATTTTTGTTTCTAAAGCATTTTCAGGTATCCATCATTATCGCACTGTTCAAAAACGTCATAATGTACACATTTGATATATAATCATCATGTTTGTTGCACATGGCTTAATTTTTTTAGTCAGTCCTCGACGAACAGATCTTTCTGTCTAAATTTTATCTCTGTTGGCGTTTATTTCCTCCAACTTTTGCTAGAATTCACCTATTAAATTCATCGTCTCTACCAAACAGTCGTGAATACTAAATTTTATGTTGTAGATGAGTGAGAATGCATTGTTCAATGATTACAGATTTATATTGTTTTCAATTTATTTCATTGTACCCTTCCTGTGTGCAAAAATAAAAAGAAATTTTATCAGATACTAGAAACATTTCTTTCGCATAATCTCCTCAAATATCTACTTATGAATATAACTTTATATATAAATAGGAAAACAAAACAAGATAGAAATGTGTGAACATTGAGAGAGTGTGAAAAAAGGAAACCAATCAATTGCGTGCGTCACATCCAGTTCAAGCTCAATGCCTGTACATGCTTCTTCTGCTTGCATAAATCAGGCTGCAATATTTGTATTAGAATGTTTGCAATAAACATTGTTGGACGCTAATTCAAGTATATCATGCAGTTTTCAATATTTAAATTTGAATTTTATATTTCGTTATTCTAAAAACCGTCAAATGAGAAAAAACCGTATGTCGTAGTTATAAGGGAATTGTATTAATTGTTAAATTTACTATAGAAATATCGCTCAGGTATAAAGGTAGAATTTGTCATTTTGTGTAATTTATTTTATGCTCCATCTACATAATGCAAACCTTAGGAATAAGCAAAAAGTGCCGATACTATTTATCACTATTCTGCCGTCCGATGGATTTTTTATGTGTATTAGAACTTTTCAGTAGTTGCAACCGTTCAGAATATTGCCAGTTTTTGACTACGGTAAATTTTCAACTATGCACATAATCCTATTGTCGGTGTTCCGTATAGATATGGAACACATCCTATATAACAATTGGAGTATCGCAATCGTAATGCTTACGTCTTTATATGTTACTTGCCCATCTACCAAAATTACTTACATAGGCATAAATCGTTTCGCTTTGTTTAAGTCCAGAATTGTGTAACAAAATTTGTAGTGCGTCCAGGGTGTAATGTCGACATCCTAGGACGTCTTTCCAGTAACTCATTGATATATGATTGCCTGAGATTACTGTTTAGTTCACCGATATTGGTTGAGTTGTTTATGCGGATTCCCTCATAATTAAATATATCTTCGTCGCACAGCCTAGACTCAATTATTCCTAATTCCGCCGGCAGTGCGCTCTTTTGTGCAAACAATATTGTAACTAGGTTCTCCAAATCGTCAGAACAAGTCACTTTGCTCAACACAAATGTTTTTTTATTGGTTATTTATAAGAGTTTGCTCGAATTTCGTGCTTACATTTAATGCAAACAAAATGAAATATTTATCAGTTCATATTCCAATCTGCGGCTCAAATGATACTTCTATCATTTTTTTGACTGCTTTATTTTAATTCGTGCACTTCTACGAGGTAATCGTGTTGAATTTACGTCAGCCTAGGATCGGAAAGTTGGAGCGTTCTTAGACTCAGAGTTTAATTTTACAACTATTGCTCCTATTTCATGTTGGTCTTTCCATGTACTTCTGATTAAATATGTTCAAACATGTAACTAGGTACACTGTATTCAATACATAAAGGCGTATATTGCTTTGGAACGCGAGTGTAACCCATGTACATAGTAGCCTACCCACGTGGGAAGACGAAAATAATTTTGTTACCTATAATTAATAATACTATCGCATTATTTTCTGAAAAAAATATGGTAAATACCGGAAGTAAATAGTTTTTCCGTCATTATTAAATTTATTCCTGAACCAACGCAATATTGAATTTGAGGAATCTTTTCCATTGTTCTAACAACAAAAATGTTTAAGGATATTGAGGAGATCAACCCACATATGTGAAATAATTTAAATGCACAATCCAGCATATATTGACAAAAACGGTTTACTGCGGTTAATGATGTGAGCAGAACATGAGATAACAAAAATTTATGTTCGAATAAATGCAGAATCATTACTTCAAAAGGCAAGTCAGTATAGACAAAAACAGTGGAGAACATCTAAATAGGAATTGTAAAATTCGTGTTTCTGAGAATTGATTTAGATTAAAGCTGAGCAGAATGTAATAAACGATATCAATGTTTTTATTAGAGCAATAATGTACGGACTACGGGTGACATACAGTTTTTCCAATTTTAAATAAATCTTACCAATTCCTCTTTCCATGCATTAACTTAATGGTTAGGCCGAATACCTGATCAATTTCTCAATGAACTAGAAAACCATTCAGTTTCCAATTCGTTCATCGTTCTTGTACATATTTTCCAATTTGATACATGATATTCATATAAGTTCAGACAGTAGACGAAGTCATTCTCGCTCCCTTGTAATATACTATGCAAATTTACTTTTTTGTTCAAAATATATAGACTATCGTGCTTATGGGAGTAGGCACACACAGTTGATAATTTACCAACTGAAAGCTCATTTATTTCAGGTTTAGCGTAGGTTTTATCATGTCATCACTACGGAGAGATAATAATCACTATAAGGCGATGATATTTTCTTTTTGTTAAAAAAGCTGTATTCATGCACATTTCTAATTTTCACAAATATGGGTGCCATGCTTGAGCATGATAAACACTTTTGTTTAACATTTGTTGGTACTTTAAAATATAGAATATTGATAGAGGTGAACGTAACAGAAAACATTTTGTGATACACCAACGTAGTCTGCATGGTTTCATACCATTTTAATATGCATAAAAATATTTCACCCCTGCTTGTCCAGAATCTGGCTATTATTATATTATATTATACAAGAAATAATATAAACAATAATTCATTGCGCGGGTTTTGGTAACGATTCTTTAAATTATGTTTGGGATTTTGCAGTAAACACAACCCCATTGTACATTACCAGTCTGCGGTAGTTCGAGGACTGGTTAAATACAATGGGATTGGTGTTTTCGTCAAGATCGCAAACTTTATTTAAAGAAGAAATAATCTAAGTTTGATTAGCTATACAAGCCAACTGATTTACTCAATGCGGAAATCAGAAGCAACAAACATGTGCGGAAGGAAAGAAGAAGGAAATCTTATTAAGATATTATTTTACGGGGATGCGAGTTTGTGCGCAATTAAGCAAAAAGTCCAAGCAGTTTTAACAAGTAACCTAAATTCTGCTAAACTACTTTGGTTATCAAACTTGACAAATTTTTCTTCGCCAACCGGCAAAGCTAAACCGCATATAATGCCCACCTCAGATATTATGAAACAAAATACTACTTACCTCGTTCGTCAGCGTACTTCGATTAACCAAGGAGACAGTCGATAACCAGACTAAACGAACATTTGATTTAAAACGTCTTTTTCAAATGAAACGTTGAGAACACGTG